>VXAB01005250.1:222838-262355 GCA_013399175.1 Odontophorus gujanensis
AATAAAATAAAAAGTGGAGATTAGTTTTTCTTGGGTTACTTCAAATGTCCAATACTGAGATGAATGAAATTCTAGGCTTCAAAGGCTAAGAGAAAAATAAAAATGTTGAATGATTATTCAGCATAGATCAGATTGCAGTTTATATTTAATGCAAGAGAAATTTTATGAGTAGTTTTTCTGATGGAAATGTCTTTTGTTCCTATTTTGATAAAATGTAGGATAGAAAAAAAGATGTTTAAAATACACAAGACCTAGTTGATGTGTGAAATCCAACATACAGAAAACACTTTTAACTTTAATGGAAGACAACAGCCTGACTCATGACATTAAACTAATAAACTAGTTAGTGGAAAGTAAACCACTTTTTCCAAAGGGAAATGAAGACTAGGAATACATATTGGAGAAGCCCTATATAATAATGTGAAGGAGGAAATCTGTATCACTCAATAGAATTTCCATGTTGTAATATAATTTTTATAATATAACTAAGGTGATGTTTAGTGACTTGGTTTATAAAGGTGCCTGCTGAAGCCAGAAAACAAAACAAAACTAAACAAAAAAACAGATAAATTTCAGGCAAGTGTTTTTGAGATAAACAATTAGCACCTCACACTGTTCTTTATTCAACAGTTCTTTTTTAGTTTCAGTTCAGCTAAACCCTTGAATTAAATTGTGAACTGGGAACAGTCAAGTACAGTAAAAGTGAAAATGTTGCTTGGAACTTTCATTTACCTATGCATGCGTTTCATAAAATTGGTCACAATAAACATTCTCCTGAAACATAAGAGAAAATGTGGATACTTGTAGTAACAGGAACGTTGTTGAACTGGGCAGCCTGATCTAAGGGTTAACAGCCCTACAAACAGCACAGGGGGTGCAGCTGCATTACCTTTAAGGTTCCTTCCAACCTAAACCATTCTATAATTCTGTGATTCTACGATTGACTGTATGATTCTGTGACTGTTCTGAATTTAATTAAAATAAAATATTTTTCTGAATTATATCCTACATTTGAAGGTCACATCTGTTCTGAAAATTTGCAAGATTACTTTGTGCACTAAAACTCACATAATGAATGTTCATGCAGCCGTCCTGAAAGTTCTTGGGGAATCGTTCAGACATGAATCAAGACAAAAATGTGTAACATAAGTGATCACACTGACACACACACACACACACACACACACACACAAAAGGCCAGTCCAGTAAGACCATTAAGTAGAGAAAATCATTGAGCTTCTGCTTCTGTTAATAGTTTATGCGTAGTCCCATCTTCCAAAACCAAACAGAATTCACAGAATCATCAGTACGTAAAGACATTCCAGCCAAAGCTTTGATATGTACTGCTGAACTGCAAAAAAAGAGTGTGATTGACAGAACCCTACTGTTTTCCAATCCCTATAAATATTTCTTTCTTTACTATACATATCACCAGGATATTTGAACCAAATAGTGGGATACTTCTATCACTTAAGAGAAAACAATTTCTATTGTTTGATGGAAAGCTCAATTTTACAAGGATACCCAGTGACTCGTCCTATCACATCACTGCATGCACATCTCAAACACGATTGATTCCGACACATCCGTTACCAGCCAGTTATTGGTGACAGAATCCTATGAATAAAAATCAGATGCTATTTGTTGGTAGGGACATCACAATACTTTCAAAAGGTGTACGGGTGCAGTCCATGAAATAGTTTATTGACTTCTTTCCCAATGATTACCAGGTAATGAGCAACTGTTGCCTTATCATAAGATGTATTATTTTATACTGACTTGTTAAACAGATACAATATTTGATCATGACAAACATTAGCTGGCATGTCTTACTAGTTTTAATGAGGAGCTGTAATGTTATACAGTATGTTATATAGTTATGTAATTCTAGATAATTTTGTCCTGTCTGAAAGGATACGTATTGCAACTAAAGATTTTTTCCCTTTTATCTGTTGATGTGCTGTTGGTGATTTCATCTAAACCATGTTGTTTTGCTCAACTATAATGTATTTATAAGGACAAAGCTAGTCACATGAGAGGCTTCGACTGCCTTCCACCATTCTTTATGCATTTTCAATGTCCTCTCTCATGTGTAGTCTTTCCAAAGATTAAAGAACTAGCTAAGCCAGTTTCTCTATTTTCTGTTCATTACCACAATATCATTGTTTGTTTGTTTTTTTCCTCATAGGAGAAAATATATCCAGGGTAGATATTTTATGTAATTTGACTAAACCATAGAAAGAGTATGAGATAAAAAATTAAGGATAGTATTTACCTGTGTAACATTTGACACTATGAACAAGTCTGACAGATAATATACTGTATTTTCAGAAAGAAATAATAATGGTAGAATTTGTTGGTTGCACAATTTTTTAGCTCATCTATCATTTCCAGGCTGATAATTCATGGTAAAATTACTAAAAGTCCTACCTTTTCTTCCTCAAATAGTTCTTTACTACTCTATTTCTTGAACATTTTGGACAAAGCCATCTTCCCTCTTGAAATGTTAGCTTAAATTTGATTCAAGTGCCAGTATCTTCCTATTTATGTTCTCTTTAAAATATTATAGCCTTTTATCCATTCATAAAACAGTAATTTCTCTTGGTCCACTGTAAGAGACTATTATTTTATACCATTGCCTCAAAGTTTGCTGATGAACATGTCCTAACATGTCCAAGCAAGTCCTGGGCAAGGGTTGCAAAATCCTTTGTCTAAGGGACAAGCAGATGGGCATGTCCTGGGACAACTAATGAGAGAGGTAAGCCGCAGCTCAATGGCCGCTGAACGCTCTTTTGTGTGGTACTCATCTCCGTGGGGAGATAACCATCTCAGGAGATGCTTGCCTGGCTCGCTAGCACGGGATTTACCACATAGACAAGAGAAATTGAGGATAAAAGAGGGATTGACCACCATGAGATTGAGGGTGTTCTTCCATNTATCTTAATCTCACAACGAGTGTACACATAATCTAAGAACCTCATCTCCCTCCTTTATATTGGAGCGTGACATCCACAAAGTTAAATTTTGGATTCATGTTTTCTTCATATTTTCTCATCTCCTTCGACATCTGAGGTACTCAAACTAATCTTGTTCAACACATCAGTTCATCACTTTGTTACAGTTGATTTTTTGCTTACTTTTATTGAATCTACCTGATCAAGCATAGTGCTTCTTCCCACTTTCAATACATTTTTAAGAGATCAGTTTTTGACTGAAGTTTTATTCAGAATTTAATCTCAGAATCTTTCATTAATTTTTAAACAATATGCTCCACAATATCTTCAGATATATCCCCCATGCTTGACAGAATCTTTCCATGTATAGCTGCAAAAATTCAGCATTATTTTCCTTCTGCTGCTGCTAGAATGATCTTACATTAGTTTGACTGTTTCTATCATGTTTTCTCTTTCTCTGTAGCTCTCATTTATCTGAAAGCATCTTACCCTACACTCAGGATGGAGTGCTACTTTATACAAGAACTCCTTTTTGTTCACTACAAACATGTACAATGCCTAGTAAAATAGGATTCTGATCTTTAGGTTAGTCTTGAAATTTTTGGACAATGAGCAAAATTAGTAATACAATGACTGGATGATGGAAATGGTATCATATCATTTCTACTTTCCACCAGAAAACCACTAAACTACTAATCAGTGACCTAAACACTCCAGATTCTGCATAACTTAAATCAAACTGTTGTACACTATGAAGCTAAGGGAGGCTTACTAAAGAAATAACACAGTATATGAATAGAAGCATTTTCCATTCATATAAAGTTCTGCTCATAAGGACAGTCATTTTTAAGTGTGATTTTATTTTTATTTTTTACTCTTCCATGGACTTATTAACAAATTATTTTAATTATTACATAAATGATGATAATTCAGGCATCCTTTCTGTGACCTTAGAAGAGGACATCTGTCTGTCCTCTTGCACGTGATCCTCTGAGATAAATTTTCAAAATCCTCTGAATCTCGAAAATATTTTAGGTTCTTTTTCCAGGCAAAGAAGCTGTAACAGAAGGTAAAAAGGAGCACCCTAGGAAGGTAATTCAGATACGTGCAAAGAACCACTTTATCTTTCTGAAAAGCAGATAAGGTTCCTAGCAGGAGAGGACCACATACTCAACCAGCCTTATGGGCATATGTCTCATACTACCAGAAAACTTCTTGATGAAGTGGAATGTGATGTTCTGGTAATTAAAACGACATTTTAATTAAAGTACATTCCTCCAAGTATAACCTATTTTATGTGAGTCTCCCCTGGAATGTGTCTGGTTGATTTAAATGGTGTTGTTTTTGATTTTTTTTTTCAATCTATTTAGTTTCTTGCATATTGAAATTTAAGTACAGTTAATTATAGTTGACTCTGAGCACATCAGTTCTCATACAGAAACTTGTAGGATCCTCTCCTACAGCTTCATGAATTTTCCCAAAGCATGTCTTAAATAAACTGTTCTTTCTGTGAAAATCTCTAGAGTACAGAACTTTTGGGTCACTAGCTTTACTTTGATAAGATTTTTATCTGATTTTTTTTCAGAGCGACACCAACTGTCAAATTATCACCAACTTCCTGGAGATGTTTCTTCTACCTCCCTAAATTTAGACTCTGAATACTTTACCATGTAAACACAGCTAAGTTATTCAGGCTCTCAGAGGAAAACTCAACTACACTGTGGTTATTTTATGGTAAATCTATGAAGACAAACAAATGCATCTTCATACACTGAATTTATCCAATGTTTATAGGGATTATTCAACATAAATGTATGGTGGCAGGAATATAATTTTTTTCTAAGTTTGTTAAAAAGGAATGGAAGCATCTTGAAGAGTCTGTTGTACATACCCAAGGCATTAGACAGATGGCCATTATTTAGCTTGTACCCTGGGGTACCTTTAGCACAGTATGGCTAATTACTCAAAAGAAATGATTATCCTTCTAAGTGTTGATGTAACATCACCTCTAGTAATGTCTGCAGTTTAATGCATCTGTAGTATAAGAAGGATATAAAAAGTATTAGAACATCTTCAAAGAATGGTAACAAAGTTGATGAAAGATCTAGAGAGTGTGACCTGTGAGGAGAAGTTGAAGATATTTGGTTTGTTCAGATTTGAGAAGAAGAAATTGAGGAGTGACCTCATTTCCCTCTACGACTTCCTCATTAGGGGAAGTATAGAGGGAGGTGCTGATCTCTTCTCTCTAGTGATCAGTGATAGGAGGCAACAGAATGGTTAAAGTTTTAAGGGGAGCTTAGCCTGGACAGTAGGAAAAAGTTCTTCACCAGAGGGTGGTGGAGTCCTGGAGCAGGCTCCCTGTGGCAGTGGTCATGGCCCCAAGATACCAGAATTCTAATAGCATTCGGACAGTGTTCTAAGACATAGAGAACTTTGAGTGATGCTGTGTGGAGCCAGGACTCAATGATCCTTGTGCACCTCTTCCAACTCTAAATATTCTATGATAGTATCATTCTAATGTTCAAAATTATATACTCAAATTCTCTGAGAGGTACAGTAGTGAAGAAATCCCTTCTGCCAAATGCCTTAATGCCATCCCATGTTTCACTAATTTTTTCAATGCACACTTATGACCATGGAGATGAATGTATTCAGTATTCTCCCAAGCCACTTTCTTCCACTGTACATACAAGAAAACAAAAACACCAAAATCAAAACCAAATCTTGTTTGTTTCCAGATGTTCCAGTGTCTTCCTCTCCCATTTAAATCCTGTCAGGTCAAGCAAAGAGTAAAGTTATTGTCTTTTCTCTTGAAAACCCCTTTTTAGTTCTATTCGATTACCTATTTTCACAAAGCTTGTGAAAACGTCATCTCTGCTAGACATCTGCCTCTTAAAACCAACTGAAGCTGCCAAATCATTTCAAAAGTTAGTTGAAAAACAGACCTCTGTATGATTGTACTTGAACATGAATGAACACAAACTCAATATATGGCTACAATAACTAGATCTATTTAGGAAAAGGACAAATTCAGATTCCTACTTTAAATTAATCATTATTAATAGAAAATAATGCATATGTTATTGGGTTTTTTTAATGAGAGATATTTGGTCATATAAGCAAGTGGAGAGATATCACAGAAAAGTGAGAAATACATCTATCACTCCAAGATTTATTAGGGAAAAAAAAAACAAAACAGCATAACGAACAAAAAATCCAAATAGATGCAGTTAAACAGAACTGTGGCAATATAATGCTCACCTAATTTGTGGAACCATAATCAAGTGTAGAAACAAAATCTATTTCCATAAATAGCTGTTTATAATCATATACAGTTAGCATGTCATTCATAATACAGAAAGAACAAATGAGAACAGAAATCAGTATTAGAATTAAGCTCCTGATTAAGTCCTCTTTCAAAGAACTAAGCTTCTCAATCTCTTCTTTCCCTCTCATTTCTCATGTATGGTCATTAAAACACCCTGACAACATCATATATATATCATATTTGTCTCCTGCCTGTTCTTCATAAGAACAACATGAAGCTTAGCGAGGGACAGAATGACTACAGCACGTGATCTGCTAGGTGAGAAAATTATCCAAATAACATTAAAAGTATCAAGCAAGAAAATACCATCTTCTCTTCTTAAAAGAATTGCCTATTTTTTTACATTAGAGATCTCTGTTTTGCACTGAAATAAACCTGAAAGTGATAGAATGTACATTTATAAATAGTGGGCTGATATGGCGTATTCTTCATGAATACTGACTATAAATAAAGGTAATAAGAAGTTTCCCTGCCCTGTTCAGTAACAATCAGTACTATTCTCCAAGGTTGCTAAAGGGATTTTCTTACTGATTTTTTATTTGATTACTAAAACTTTTTAACTGTCTTCAAGATATGAAGGTACACTACTTGCCACACTACAATCCCTGCTTAAAATAGCAGGATTAGAGAGACACAGCAAGACACAGCATATGGATATGGAAATGCAGTGATGCGAACAGAGGTGAAATTTTTCAGGGTGAATATTAGCTTAAAAACCACAAGTCAAAGCTATGTATTGCTGCAGCATAATTCATCAGTTCACTCAGATGTCTATGAAATCATATTCTGAGGATGCAGTATAACCATAACAGCAACCTAAGGTTTTGGTTACTCTATCTCCTTCCAATTTTGGGTTGTGATGACTCCTATATATGTGTTTGGAGACTGAGTTCAGATCAGTTTTTTCTTGTCCCACTCTGTGCAGCTGATGCCACTATTTTAAAAAGTTTTCATTTTCTCACTTAACACAGATACACACTACTACCCAAAATCTCATAGTAAACATTAAGAAATGAGATATAGTAGCAGCATTAACCTCCAAATCCTCCAAGCCCCAGTATAATCTCTTCAGGTAATGGTTAAAACAAATTGCCAGGGCTGAGTTAGAGATAAGAAATTGTCTTCTGCAAGTTTGGACATACAGAAAACTTCAGTTTCTAGCACTTTCCATGCATTTTTTTTTCTTTTCTTTTTTTTTTTTCTTTTTTGTTTTGTCTGTTTGTTTTCTTTGTTTCCCAAGTTATTTTTCTCATGTATTTCAAAATTTGACTAAAATAAGATTCANTCTTTTCTTTTCTTTTTTTTTTCTTTTTTGTTTTGTCTGTTTGTTTTCTTTGTTTCCCAAGTTATTTTTCTCATGTATTTCAAAATTTGACTAAAATAAGATTCAAGAATTGAGAAATGAGTAATGCCTTCTCTACCGTTAAACACAAGAGGGCTTTAGAAATATGGCCTCTAGGAAATGAAGCTGTATTATGGAAAGTAGGATAGAAGCTTGGTGCAGGGAGAGAGAGAAGTGACCAGTGAATAATGAATGCATCACTGCCATCTACACTATCCTGGAACATTATATGCAGCCTCTGAGGTGGCTGAGTAGACAATGAGGAAACCATAATGTTCTGTGACAGGATGCCTTTTCCTCATAATTCTGCTTTTGAAAGAGCAAATTTGAGTCATTGAAATTACATCTTTAGTGGTAAACTGGGTCGCCTATATACAACTATATGAGCAGTGATCCAAATTCATCACTATGGTCCACCTGCTTTCCAAAACACTGGTAATGCAGAATGAATGTCTGGCCTTCCCAGCCAACTAAGAAAGTTTAACAATGTATATCAGCATAGCAGTAGCTGAAAGCAGACAGAGCATATCGGGGAATGCAGTGTATTGCACACTGAGCCAATTCACTATAGTGTGGAAAAAACTTACAACACTTGGTCCAAGGAAATTAGAAAATAAAATAACCTCTAATGTTAATTAGTTTGTATTAAGCAATCAAATACAATTATGTGTTAATAAGAAAACAGGAATTTAGTACCTGTTGACTCTAATAGTCATTTTTTGAAGTCTGTAATTTCCTTACCTACTCACTGAATTTATAGCTTTCTTATAGCTCACTTATAAGCATGTTCCTTCTATCCACGAAATTAAAGGAATAACAAAATGAAATAATGCATTCTGGGAGTAAATTAATTTGCACAATTTTCTAAAAAGATGAATGAGAGAAGTACCACCACCTCACTTCGTTTACTTCTCAGAATATTCTAAAATTAAACAAAAGTTTTATTTTATTTTCTATTTCTGGAAGGAGTTTACGGTAAACAAAACAGAAATGTATTTTCACATCTCCTCATGCCAAGGGACATGATGGTGCATAACTTCAGAGATGCATCTGTCATATTGAGCTACATAAAGCAACATGATAGAATGTGACATGTTGACGAACAGTGTGACACAAACTACATATTTCAATATATCATTCAAGGCAGAATCATAACAAGAGAAGTCCCAGATTTAAAAGAAATAGAGATCTCTGGATTTCAGAGATCTAGATTCTAATTTTATTTTGTTTCTCTGGAAACACTAAAGATTGCCTGAAAAAGTATCTAAACAGCAGTACTCTGTTTGTGTGTGACTAGCATCTAGACTAGAAAACACAATTATTTTCTTAGTATGAATTTCTAGCTGCAAAAAATACCCAACCTTACAGATAGGTAGGAAAGATTTTGTTGTTGTTTTGTTGTTTTTTGTTTTTAAAGCTACTGAATCTTGTTCTGGCTCTGTGTATTACCAAGTTGTGAATAATGTAGGCAAAAAGAAAAGGTAAATTTATCTCAAGAGAAAATTACCAAAAAATTTGTAACAGCTGACAGCTTCTGTTTATGAAAAAGTATTTTAGTGTGGCAGTTATTGTACTGTACTATTACCAGAATGTGTTATATTTATGATATATACAGGAGTTTGGATGCAGAAGGAACACAATATCAGTTACTTAAACAAAAAGGTCTATTCTCTTTTAAATTACTTGAATTGTGCTCATATGTTGTAAGAAAAGCCACAGGTGAAAGTATATCGGAAGTGAAAAGATTTATTATATTTTTATATATAATGCAACTTGAAGAAATAAAGCCTTTCTTGTGTTTATTTATTTATTTAGCAGATTTCATAGTTAAACAATACAGTTGCAGGTCAGAATTGTAATACACACTGAGAAATAATGTGAAAAAAAAAATAGAAATAAAAGAAGTTGTGAAAGAATGTATTCCTATCTCAATGTTTATAGGATTTTAAGTGAAGTAAAAAGGCAGAGGAAAAATTAGGGTATCCCCGTAACCTCATGTTGCATCCCCAGGGATCAAAAGAACAAAACCCTTCATGGATATTTCTCAGGTCTCTTCCCTATTGCAATGGGATAATGAGGAATGATGAAAATCAGGTCACTGATAGCTCAGAGATGCCCAAAATTTCCAGTCTGTGATTACTCCTTGCACTAAGGCCAAAACCAAGTATTACTTTAATCCCAGAAGAACCCCACCATTTACCTTTACTGATTTCAAACTGAATTGTCTTCTATAACTGGATCAGTTTAATAATTCAGAGACTAGAAAATAACAGAGACCACACAGCAAGCTTTAAAATCCTCATAACAAGCAGAAGATCATATCAAGTCTTCATAATGCACTGCTGAAGATACGGAGGTTATATTCATAGTAAATCACCGATGTCCACACTGATTCCACAGCATATGGAAAAGAAATAACTTGTAGCTTTGTTTCTTTTCTCACTTCTTGATCATCTCTAAATGTCAGTTCAGTAGATTCTCCTGCAAGCAGCATGTTTTGGACTGTTTTATCAAAGCTAACAATTTAAAACAAACAAAAAAGCACTCTACAGGAATGAAATCACAGCCTGTTGAAGTTATTGGCAAAATTTTACTGAAGACAAGACTTTGTCCATAGTTTTGTCATGGTTTTATGATTTTTCTAATCAGTATTCCACATCATAACATCATGTAAGGCACTGGGAGTTAAAGAGTTAATGCAAGTCTGTGGACTGCCGAATTTCCAGGTATCTGGCT
The DNA here is from genome assembly GCA_013399175.1 of Odontophorus gujanensis. Classification (NCBI taxonomy): domain Eukaryota; kingdom Metazoa; phylum Chordata; class Aves; order Galliformes; family Odontophoridae; genus Odontophorus; species Odontophorus gujanensis. Next base: position 233,199 of record VXAB01005250.1, read on the forward strand.
CTCAGAAGATAAGAACTACATACCCCAGAGGACTCTGCGTTCCTGTTTTCCACGTAGAGGGAAAGATAAAACTGCATAAGGCCTGGAGACTTTCTCTTTTTGCTGTTCATCTCAGCAGTGGGAGATCCCTAGCCGTCTCACCTTCAGCATTAGAGTAAGGCCTCCGGTTTTGGACACTCTCATTTTATTTGATTTATTAGTTTCAATTTCAATTATATTATATTATATTGTGTCATTTTGCATTCCAATATCTTATTTAGTAAATTAGCTTTCTGCCTCAGATCATTGCTGCTGTTTTGTTTTTAGGCCCACCTCCCTACCCTCTCCCTTCTCCCCCTTCCCCTTTCCTGGGGCATGGGACTGTGGGACTCCAGCCCCATTAATCATGGAACTGGGCCGAACAGTCCCATAAGCCATTGACAACTTTAAAACACTTCTGAAGAGGTGTTCTTCAGATGGCTGCAATTATTTCATTTGTTTTCACCCTCCCAAATACTTACTCAGTTCACTAACAGTGCATTCTACTCTGTCCCTTTGCACGATCTTATTAAGCAAGACATCATTCTAAGGTAACAGTATACCATCTATACATAAATTCTATTTTCCAATACATATAATTACAGGGTCAGTTTAAATGCAATTGCAAGTGATATAAATCAGCAAAGAATTTGGCTCATTCTATAAACAGGAGTGAAATCAGTGAACAGCTTGTGAAATGGTGTTATCTTTGAAAAATAGATTATTATCAATAATTATGGTGCCCATGATGGCTAATATGACTTTTATAGATCCCTATAATTTACATGATTTATATGTTTAGGAGGGGCAGAAATGAAAAGAGCTTCAGCCTATTTGGGAAAGTAAAAAAAAAAAAAGAACAAAATGTCAGCTTCTCAAAAGAGCATCTAGATAGACTGCATTTTAGAGCCATCAACACTATCTGCATTTAAAAGATGAGAGGATGAAAGTAAAAATAATGTGATGAAACAATTCACAACTAATATCAGGAAAAATGAAAATTCAACATTGCTGTCATTCTGCTGACTGAGTTGACAAGCTGAGCTGATGTAGGGCTTTTTAAAGCCGTGATTGGCCTGCCAGCATGGATTTGTGTTGTCATGCTGAGGGCCCTTCTAATAGCCCAGAGGTAGCAGGTGGCTGCTGACTTACAGAGTCTTGCATCTATTTTATTATTTGCTGCCTCTTTTATCCCTGACAGATTCGAACATAAATAAATTCAATCAAGAACCTTTGCCTTTCGATGATTTCATTTGGTACCTGTAGCCAGCTGCAGCTTATTTCTGAAATAGCATGACAACAACCCCAGTGATGTGGCTTGAAGAAAACAAGATGTTTTATGTCCTAAATGATGATACCTGGACATCTGAAACATGGAAGGCAAGAAATGTAAGTTTTCTGTGGGATAAAATAGTGCATTTTAAGACAGAGGCCTTAGCTAAACTTTTCTTGAGAGTCTAAGGGTGAAAAATGCAACAATATATTGTTTTGAATGAAAGAAGAGCGGAAATATTTTGAAAAAACTGCCTGCTAAGTGCAGTGGATAGAAGTATGACTTGGTAAAAACTAGTTACACTTTTAGTGTATTCTTACATTTCCACGTTCTTCACAATAAACAGGATGAATGTGGCTTCTAGTCATTATCAACCCAAGCAGCTTTGAAAAGCTAATATGCTCAACTACATTGTGTTATATGATCCAAAGAAGCTGAAAAGGGTCACTATTTCTTAGAGTCATAGAGGATGGCTTGGGTTGGAAGGGACCTTACAGACTATCTATTTCCATCCCTCACTATGGGCAGAGCTTCCATCCACTAGATCAGGCTGCCCAGAGCCCCATCCAACCTGGCCTTGAACATCCAGAACTTCTCTGAGCAACCTGTGCCAGTGCCTCACCATTCTCTGAGTGAAAATTTCTGACCTAACATCTAATCTAAACCTTCCCTCTTTTAGTTTAAAAGCATTCCCCTTTGTCCTATCACTATTAGACTGTGTAGAACATCAGCCTCCCTCCTGTTTATAAACCCTCTGGGTACTGGAAGGCCACAATGATGTCTCTCTGGAACGTTCTCTTCTCTAAGCTAAACAAACCTATGTCCCTCGGTCTTTCTTCGCAGGATAGGTACTCCAGCCCTCTCATAATCCTTGTGGCCTCAACTGTACTCCACTTCGACAGCTCCACATCCTTGTCCTGGGTAGTGGAGGCCTGGATGCAGTACATCAGATGGGTCTCCTGAGGGGAGAGTAGTAGGGGACAATTACCTCTCTCATTCTGCTGGCAACCCCTCTTTTGAGTCAGCCCAGGATATTGGCTTTCTGGGCTGCAAGTACACATTGCTGGCTCACATTCAGCTTTTTGTTCAACAGGACATCCAGGTCTTTCTCCATAGGGCCACTCTCAATTTGCTAAGTTTGCTCATTTGTTAACTTTGGGTTTGACTCTGAATGCAAGTGCTTCAGTTCTCTTAGTGGGTGTTGCTCATTTCTGAGATTCAAGTTACTCTGTCACAGGCTGTCTGAAGAAAAATGAGGCCTGCAGAAAAGTTATGTGCCTTTAAAGTGTGTGTGTGCAGGCTCTGTTTCATGATAATTTAATTGATACTAGCAACCCATTCTCATGAATCATTTTAATATAAAGATGAGATTTGCCCAAGGTCAGTATGACTTGTACTTTATAGAAGTAAATGAGCCTCAATGAGGAGAAAATATTTATTAATAAATATTGATACTGTACACTTGTGAATTTTCTTTCTCTTGTTTTTGTTTGTTTTTCAGAGATTTTTGATAAATTTCTTTCCAGCAGTATTTGTTTCTGTCTTTTGAATCAACTTAAATTTCTCCTTCTCTTTCCATTTACATTTCACTTCAATTATAGGGTAATATATATATAAAGCAAAAGCAGATCTTTCAGGAAACATCTACTCAGTTGAAGTGAGACATTAGCCATTCCACCATTTGTCTGAACTGAAAGGATTTTAAGCAATTTTCATATTCTGGGTAGGGGCATTTTTAATGAAATGGTCTTGTTAGCTTTTATCTAGGTAGCTCTATCCCAAATTTCTATTTAGTTATTTGATCATGTTGCTGAATTGCACCTCTCTTCCTTCACTTGAAAACAATAAATACATAGTACAAACCTAGAAGACACTGGACATTCCCAGCCATATTTCGCCTCTTCCTGACCCAGTCTTCCCTTTTCTCCCTCTATTTTTCTGCAAAATGTAGGAATGATGTTAACACATTTAGATTTTCACAAAACATTTTCCTTCAGCAGTTTATTTTCACATTACTCTCAAAGACAAGCTCAGCAGATTTTGCTACACAAAAGTGTAGCAGTGCAAGCTAGCAGAAGTAAAAGCATTTGTCAAAAGGCAAAAAATACGGATTTTGTTAAGTTTGTCAAAAAATAACAACTGGAAGAGAAAAAAAATATCCTGTTAAGTGATCCAGCTACTGGGATTCAATTGCAAAAGTTCCAAAAGTTATTTTTCTATCTTTTTGAGGAGTCGCTTCTTAAAAATGCCTTTAGTATCTTAAAAATTAACTAAATCTTAATTCTACTTGTTACCTATTTAAATGCATTCATCATTATTTATGTCTGTTGTAGTCAAAATATCTGTAAGGTTTAGTACATAAAATATTTCGCCATATTATTTTTTCTACAGATATTTTCATCAATTTGTAGTGAAGGTTGAGGATTTTTTGCTGTCTACAGACATTTACCCTGTGATACTCCACCAGTAAGGTCAACTCAGCATTTATTCATGCAGTGAAACCTTGCTGCATTAAAAGTGAAGTTTCAAACAATTCTGATTTAAACAGTAGAATCTCATAGATAAATAGTTGATGTCTGTCAGATTACACATTTAAGCACCTTTTGTTATGCATGTGCTTAGCAGTCTGTGTATGTCCCTAGTAGAATCTCTATGTGTGTTTACATGTATTGGAACTTTTGGTCTTGACTAGAAGATGAATAAAATAAAAATAATAAAACTGTGGACTAATGAAGGCCTAGATAAGATACCTCCTATCTGTTATTTTCTAAAGGAAATATATATATGTATGTAAAATGTAATTAGATAATGAAAACATGTTTCCAAATTTAACTCATTAAAATAATATACAATGGAGAATAAGACCATAAGGAGATTTGAAATGAGAAGACAAAATTATTTCTAAAAGGAAATACATAATGTGTAATCTTTACACAAAGAAGTTTACATAAAGTGTAATAATAATGAGGTATAAAATCAGTGATATATATTTTCTGTGTTTGAAATTTAATAATCTTAAGTCCCGCCCTGTTTCCTTCCAAACACTGATTAACACTGATTTTTTTTTTCTTATTTTTTATTTATTTATTAAATGTGTTTATGGTGTGACCTAGCAGGTACATGCTCCAGGAGGTGCAGACTCACCCATGCTCTAATACTGGATGGAAACTTATACACACAGTGAATGGAAGTATGCTGTGGCAGAAGTAGTTATATTCATGTTATATGCAGACAATTAAAACTCTGTCACCTTTTCAGGGATGTAGTAGCCAGGAACAGACTGTAGAGTAGATAGGTCTCTGCTTTGATTTTTCATATATAATTTCACAACTAAAAAAGTCCTTGAAAGACCAGGATTCCACTGCTTGTAATGCAATGCACATCTTCAAATCTAACTATCTCCCTGAGTAGGGAGGATCAGCGATTGTTAGTGAAAGAGTAAACAATTACATTGTGTGCCACATCTTCTAGATGCATAAGTTCCTTTTTCTATTTAGACATTTTTGTTTCTCAAATAAATAAAGAAATAAATAAAAAACAAATGTCAAAACTGACAGATGAAGTCAGCAATTCACTATAGCTAGACAAGCATATATGAACAAAAACAATCAGCTGAGAAATATATGGGGAAGTGGGATTTCATTGGTTTAAAGAGAAGACTTGGAGTAGAAACTTTTCTAAGTGTAATCGTGTCCTCACATAGATATTTTTTCCAGTTTTTTTGTAATGGAAAAGATAATCCCACCAAAATTGTATCAGAATATTTAGTTGCTAAAACACATTTCATTGATATTGTAGTTTAATTAACATCACTGGGTAAATTTTGCACATTTTTTGAGGAAAAAAGACACCTGAAAAGTTTGTTGGTGAAATTCTTCAGGTAGAAATTCCAGGCAAACATCTTTCTCAAACCAATTTCAGCACTTCAACCATTTTTAGTTCAAAAGATTTTATATTATAGAGATTTTATATAGGTTAACTTTGATACATGCACAGAAGATTAAACAATGTCACTTGTACCTGTAAAACGTACATTTAGCCTAATTGCATACAAATAGTAGTGATTGTCTTACTAAACCTTCTTTGTCAGACTTGAATGATTCTCTACCTTTTGAACTCCCCAAAAAGCTTGCCACATCTGATAATTTGATATTAAATATTTAGAGTTGAAAAATAGCACTTAAAAAACACTACTTGAACAGTAAATGCAGGTTTCAAGTTGTTCAGTAGAAAAGCCAGATGCTATGAGTCAGACAGTGTGTGCAATGTTTTAATTTCTGTAATAAGACAGCATAATGGTCCATTATTGTTTTTACATGCCACCTTACTGTGCTCTTTGAACAAATTTTCTGTCAAATTTTCTTTTAGCTTCAATATATTACATTTGTATTGACCCTAGGCCCTTTCAAAACATTATGTTAGAGAAACATTGAAGTGTTCCACTAAAAGTGCTCAAAGCCATTTAGAACCTTCCAGTAAACACGTAGTCATTCTTCTTACCATTTGAGGTATTATGTGGAAGTTTATGACTATAGATATGAATATTTATATGTATGCATGTATCTATAACTGTACATTTCTATATATATATATAAATGTATATATATACAATTATATCTATCTATCTATCTATATAGATATATATACACTGATAGATAAACTGTGGAAGTCTGAGTATTTATTAGAAACATACTACAAAAGCACAATAAGAAATCACAGGAATTCAGGTAGACTAATTAGATAACCTCTGCAGCTGATTGACCTTACACATTCTAGGGTCAGCATGTTTTTCCAGAGGAGTCTCCTGATCCTTTAACCAATGCAACAAAGTGCCTGAAGACTGGAGGATAGCCAAAGTCACTCTGATCTTCAAAAGGGGCAAGGAGGAGGATCCAGGGAACTACAGGGCAGTCAGCCTCACCTCCATCCCTGAAAAGGTGACAGAACAGCTTGTTATGGATGCCATCTCTAGGCAACTGGTAGATAAGAAGCTTAAGACTGCAGCAGCAGTCACCATGGGTTTGCCAGGGCAAGGTTGTGCTCAACCAACCTGATAGCCTTCTATGATGGACAAAGGAAACTTAAGAAAAGACACTGATCTTTTCAAATGTTAATATGGAATAATTTCCTTACTTTGTATGTTCAAAATATGAAGCTTCAGGTAGAAAATGAACTCAAGTACTTTAAAAAGTTATTAGTGATCTCAGCGATAGTAAAGAAGGATAAATATTGTGTGTTCCCTAATACAACATATTACATCATTTAAAAAGTATTTTGGGACATTTAGAAGATTGTGAAACAAAGGGGTGACGTGAATTATGATTAGTGAAAGACAACTACTAATTGTAAGTCTGAACAATAAAGGTAGAGACTGATTAATGGATGGAGATGTGCAACTAATTGAAGTATGTAGAAAGCCAATAATGGGACAGAGCAGATAAGTTTGACAAGATCGTGCAGTTATATAAAGTATCAATTACAAAGCTTAGAGCTTTAATACACTTTCAAATCACCATGAATACAAATACATGAGACAGGAAAGCATTATGCTTGAAACTTTAAAGTTAGGGAAAATATAATGTTAATATTTCAAAGGAGATCTTGCTTCCTACTTTTCTGTTTTGTGGTAAATTTGAATATGGTGAGGAGTGGTTATGGAGAAGATTTTTTACAGGCAGAAAAATGAATTAGTAAGTATGAAACTTTAGAAAGTGCAGTAATATGAATCTTTGTAAAGCACCAAACATCAAAGATAATCACATTGCATCACACATGTATTTTCCAGAAAATGTAGGAATGCCAAGGAGAGGTGAGATCTGACTTCTCAGTAGTAAACAAGACTGAACAGACACACACTGCAAACAACCTTGAGTATAAAAATATGTAATCTCTGTTTGGATTGTTAGAAGACAAATTATTAATAGAAAGATGCATATAGAATACTGTCATTACCAAAGCAACGAACTATGAAAATGATATTTTGCTGAAGCATTTTGAATATGATGAGAACCTGAATGAAAGCTTTATTAGTGTAGCTGCATAGGAAAAGATGCACCTTGCAGTGTAAATTATGAGATTTCCTGAAAGTTGGCTGTAACCTCAATCTGGCAATACAGAAAGATGATGAAGTCAAATATACCATTCAGGTTTGAGTCTCTTATGATTAAAATTTTCAGATGACAGAAGGACAGTGTGATGACATTCAAAGAATCCCAAAGGAAATATGACACTCTCATGATTGTATTTGAGAGCACTGAATTTGCAAGAAGACCCAAAAGTCGTTTGAAAGTCAGATTTGTTAGCTGGTATGCAGTAAGCCAATCCTACAGAGACAAGATATTGAGTTATTCCAAAGTTGCACAACTTTGGGTGCTAGGTGTGTTCCGCAAAACTAACCTGGGATATCCATGATACATTTTTTGTGGATATTTTTATCATTTGACCGTTACTTCACTATACTATCCAGCCTATAAGTGGTCAGTTAAAAATAGGGTTGATCCCCCTACCTGCAGGCTATCTAGACATGTTAATTAACTACATGATTTTTTTCAAAATGCTCCTATCTTCAAAGACAAGTTTAGTCGTTGCATTGTGATTAAGAGTTTATCCTTAGTCACTTTCGCAGTCTCAAGGACGGTCATTCTGACTAGGATAATGCATTTGCTCCATCTAAGGGTATATAAGAAAAGATTTGTACAGAGATTATTTTTTACTTACCATGTTGCCAGTTAAACTTTCATTTTTAAGGATGGTCATGTATGAACCAGAACATCAAGATGTCACTTCTGTACAGCTTTGTCACATAAAACCACTGTTTTGCTTTCATTCTTATTCTTTGTCACATAATGGCCTGATAATGTACTAAACTTTTTTACCATTGCCTTAGCCCCCTTGAGACAATAATTAAGTGATGGGAAATAGTTTCTGATCAATGTTTAAGTAATCTTTAAATGGTGACACATAAAGGACTTTCTTGTGCAAAATAACTGAAAGCAACTCTAAGTGTTAGAGTGTTGCTCTTTAGGACCAGAAATACTGGTGAGTTCTAAATGTAAAACTATTAACTGGATGATCCTTGATCCCTGACTTAAGCTACCATCCACAGCCCAGCCACTACCTCTTCATCTCCCTGTGGGAACCATAGACCTAAGAAGATTACATTACACAAATAACAATCAGCTTGAATAGAGGACAAACCAGAAGAGAGTCCATTAAACCTTTCACATCATTACAAGGCTCATTGTTTTGCAGATGAGCAACATAAAGTACAACATATGCACGAGGCTGCTTACTGACTCTGGAAAGCAGAGATTTCAACTATCTGAACCTAGTTGATTGCCAGTAAATGAATAAATAACCTTAAAGTAATCCTTCATTTTTGATGGAAAGGTGCCCTGCTTAAATATACCAGACAATGAAAAAATGTCCAGAAAGCCTTTATCGTATTTTCGCTTCTCTGTTTTCTATATACTAAATTGTAATTGCTATGGTCATCACTTTTTTTCCATCTACTCATACTAAAATATGAAACTGGGATTTTGAAGGGCGTCTTATTAAACTGGAAATAAATAAATAAGACTAAATAGTCCTCATACATTTAAGGCACTGGTCTTATCTAGAAACTATATTTTTCATATGAATGTGGTTTCCTGAAGTTATCAGCTTTTATGGCTGTATGTCACAACAAGTGGATAAAAGGTTATTTATTCAAAACTTAACTGGCTGGTTTATCTTTGTAATGTGCTCCTACAGTAGCTATTTTTCATTTTTTGTGCTGGGTGACCGTTGATCATATTTCATTTATGCATATTTAATAGTAATTTTCATGTAATGATTTCTTCCAGTATTATTTTCCTCAAATGTCACAAAACTGACTTGTTTATTTGATTTTTGAACTACTGCAAAAATATGTCTCATCTATGGGAGATGTCATGTACATGTAATTAATTACTCATTTAGCCAATCATTACTACTAGAATTCTTCCTTAAAGAAAGGCAGAACAACTGAAAGATAAGTATTATTCTACTTGACTCCTAAGAATATACTATAAACTCAATTTTACATTGATATACTGACCAAGTATTGCATAACATTTTTTCCACTCTGATGTGCAAGCAAAATCACTGATAAATCAAGAGATTCTTGATATATTACAATGTGGATGATACCGATAGACATTAGTTTTCACTTATCTGATCATTTAGGAGCATGTTAATTTAACTGGTGTTTGATTTTTTAAAAAGCATGTTAATCTGTTATACTAGTAAAAATCCAATCCCAATTAGTAATTTTTCTTAAGTCTTGCAGTTTTATATCTCTCATGCCTGATGTCCTCCTTACTTCAGCTGAGCCAGTATTAAGAGCACACCAGTGTTTCTGTTGCTGAAGAATGCAAGCACAGCCAGGGTTGAGCCAAACCCTTTGGCATAGAAGAGCAGCTGTCTTTATGGCACGGTGACAGCATGAGAACACATCCAGATCTGCTGGTCTGAATTAGGTAGGGGGTTATTCCATACCATGTGACAGCTTCTGGAATGTTGTAAAGGGGTGGGGGACCAGTCAGGTGTTGGTCAGCAGGTGGTGAGCAATTGCATTGTGAGTATATGTATGTTATACACACATGTAACTATCATTGTGTTATTATTATTATTTTCTTTCTCTTAGTTATTTCAACCCACAAGTTGTATTTTGTTTTCTGCTCTCTCCTTCATTCCACTTGGTGAGAAAACAGTTCTGTAGTGCTTATCTATTTGAAGGGTTATACTGTAACACCTGAAGGATATCAGAATGTTGAATTGGATCTATACATTCTTAGATATGAGTGAAGATATATTAGGTTTGAATTTAATCCTAACAAATTTAGGTTCTCTTCATGCAGCTAAAAGGAATACAAATAATCTCTCCCAATTTAGTACCATCTGCAAATTTATTTATTGTGAACATAAGTCCTGCATATCTACTGATTATAAAAATCTTAAAGAGAACTTGTTCTAAAATAGAGACTTGTAGGAAACTACTAATGACTGGCCAGTAGAACATTTATTATAACCCTTTGATCCAAGCCCATCAGTCAATTGCTCAGCAGTGACATTAAGTTTTTGTCTAATTGTATGCTTGATATTTTATCCACAATGATATTATGACAAACAGTACTAAAACCTTTGGTGAAATTCAAAAAGATTAAATCAACCGGCTTCTCTTTATACACTAGTTGGATAACCATCTCATACAAAGAAATTAAGATCTCTAAGCAGGTTAAAACTAAGATCCATAAAAACTTCCCCCTCTTGAACTCATGGCTATGACCAATGGCCATGCTGACTTCAAGTATTTTTCAATAACTCTCAGAATAAACTTTTCCACAATTTTATGAGATGCAAAAGTGACACTTACAGGCGTGTTTTTGCACTTCTTTAAAACTGGGACAATGTTTGCCATTTTGTATAAAGATCCCCACTAGTAACTCTTGATTCACGATCCTGCACTTCCCACAAGCTAAATGAGATGTGAATGAGGCTCATTGTGTATGTTTAACCAAAAGGGAAAGAGAAGTCTCACATTGGGTATGCATATCAAATTCTTCACAGGTGGTGAACTTTTATACTTTAGTTACTTAGCCTAAATGCCAAGGGGTAATGGTGGGTGAAACTGAAAAGTGTGTCTGGTTCAGTTAAGATTTTCTAAGAATGTTGTGATGCTTAATGAAAGCAAAGAGTCAAGCTCCAGAATCACGGAGCTAAATTTCAAAATAATAATAAATTTTTTCTCATGTGATTTATCTTCACTTCTGCCTCGATACAACAATTGAAAGAAGAGTATCTTTCTGCAATGGTAGGAAAACCAGTTGATTTTCAAGTCTTTTTTTCCTTCTATATGCATCCAAACTAAAGAAAAGTTATAAGAAACTCAGAAAAACTTAAGAGAAGTTCAATAATAATGCATTGTGAAGTTCCTTAACTTTCAAAATTAATGGTAGTATTGATAATTCATTACAGGTCACACACCTATAACATTGAGAAAGATTTTTTTTGTTTTTTTTTTCCCCTGAAGAATGAAAGGCCTGTATAGTAAAGAATAGTATGAATTAATGTGTAGTTTGGATGTATCATGAGCAAAAATGTAACAGGAAAATATCTTAGATAAGGATATAGATAGACAGAAAGTGGTTGACTCAATTTATTTCTCATTCAACATTTCTCTTAAATCCATTTAATTCTCTTCCTCTACTCTGGAAGGAGGTTAAAATGTTTCCATGGTTCTAATCACAAACCTCACATCTTTTCTCATGAAAATATTAAATTATATTCCAGTATATATGTCAGTCCTCGTGGATCTATTCACTACCTCTCTGACTTGCACAATTCATTATGAGTGGGCAAACGGCTTATAAAAAGCTTGAGATTAGAACTGAAGAGCTGTTGCAGTTTATTGGTCAAAACCAAGTGGAATTACTCTCCAAGAAATTGAAGGAAGCTTACTTCTGCATTCTACTTGGGTCCTTTGGGCCCCATTAGTCCCTCACTTTCATTATCCTAAACACCAATTCATTTCACTTACCATTTCACTTACGTTCTGTGATGCCCATGGCCATATTACTCACAATATCATGATGTAATAATCTTATTGCTTTGTTTTTCCCCATAAAAAATTATTGACATCATAAATAAAACATAGTTTTCTGATGTACTTGCAACAATAACTATACTCTTACCCATACAGATACTGACTTCATGACCATCATATAAGTATTTTGTATGATGAGAAGTCCTAGAAATAAAATAATTGTATCACTGATGTTTCTATAATAAACACCTCTCCTAATGTAAATCAATCATGTATTGGCTTAGTTAGGAATAAACACTTTTTCACTGTATGATTTCGTTTCAGTAAAAAAATTAATACACTTTATATTAGATGCTATGACTAGCACGCTGAATATCTCAGACAGTGATATGCCTTTTCAGTTGTGTCTTTGAGACAACAGTTAGGCACAGGCAAACTAATTTTCTTTTGTTGTGTATTACCTTGAGGTTTCCAGATATTCTTGCATACCTCAGCATTACACACTGCCTGTATAAAGGGCTTTCTTCTAGCCTCTCAAGTGGTTCCCTTATGTTTTCATCAATGAGGTACTGTATTCATTACACTAATGTTCATTGTTACTCCAGTTACAGTTAAGAAACAGTAATGACTGCACACATTAGATATGTAAGTTAATCAGAGCATTTCAAGTCAGAAGGGTTCTGAGAAGGAGAAGCTTGCTAAATGTCATATTGAATGAACAGAAAGTCTTACTCTGTTCTTGATGGGTGCATATTTACAAGATTCTTCTTTATATACTTTCTAGTGATTCTTGGCTTGCTCTGTGCATTTATCACTACTTTGCTTTCCTAGATTTCTTACATTTCCAATATAGTAAAAGTTGTGATGTCCATTTAGGATATCAGGTTAAAGCAAGTTTTTATTCTTACAGAAAAGATTGTGAAAACGTTGGGTTTACTTCCTCCACCAGAAAAACAACAGTTACCCTGTTTACAGATGCTCTCTGGACACCTTGATATAATTCAAAGGTTAAATTGGGTCTTGCACGTATACTTTGATCCTATCAAGAGTGAGTTATGGTGAAATGTTTGTATGATGAATAGTGTTCGGAAAAAGGACATAAAGAAAAATTTTAAATGGAGATTTCTTTATGTCAGAGGTTTATGGGCTGGTTCAGCCTGGTTCTGTGATGAATGGGGAATGGAAAGGGGAGACCCTTTTCCCCATGCCCTAGGAAAGGGGAAAGGGAAAAAGAGAAAGGGCAAAAAAAAACAGTGGCAGTGACCAGAGGAGGAAAACTAGTTTACTGAATAAGATATTAGAATGCAAAATAACACAACATAATACAGTATAATTGGAATTCAAACTAATAAATCAAATAAAATGAGAGTGTCCAAAAACTAAAGGTCTTACACTAACACTGAACATGAGACAGCTATGGAGCACCCACTGCTGGGATGATCCGCAGAGGAAAAGGGTGTGATCTCATGACTAGTCAACAGTTTTATCTTTCCCTCTGAGCAGAAAACGGAAAAATGCAAAGCATCACATTTTTAGTTAGCATATGTAGTTCTTCTTCTCTTCTGAGACAGGAATACCTGGAACTATCAATGATCCATGGAAGTGGAGCATTAACTCTTTAACTCCCAATGCTTTACATGATGTTATTATATGAAATACTGACAACAGAAAATCATAAAACCACAACACTTTAGTATGCAAATACAAAAGCTTTTATTTCTAAAATGTCAAAGCAAATTCTTTGGTATTTGGTATTTCTCAGATCTTTTTTACATTTTTAAAAATTGTTGAAACTAAGCATTTGCTTCACATAACTTTCAATCAATTAAATAAATATTTAATATCAGAAAAAAATATTATTTGAAAATTCTTCTTTTCATGACCAACTACATCCATTGTGTGAACAAAACTTACAAAACCATATCTAATTTTATTCTGTATCTGACCTTTTGATTTAACAAGCAGCTCACTTCCTCATGAAAACAATTTTAATGCTCTTCTCGGGCTTACATTTCTTGCAGGTCCAGTGAATGCATCCAACTGAACAGTAAAAGTTCACAACGCCCATCTCATTAATGCCTATTTGTTGCTGTCACTCTCTTACCCTGCAGTTTTTAACGTCTTTCTGTGACATAATGCAGCTTAAAAGTCATAATCTTATCTGATAAGAGTTTACATTCATGAATCTTTTTAAACTTAGTGGAAATTTTGTTTGTGAAAAAGAAACACTGGACAAATAAAGTTTTTTTCATTAAATGCAAATGTTTAAAAGTTTTGGTCCTATTACACCTCAATGGCTAGTTGTCAGTACTCTTTATCATGCTCTGCTTCTGGAAAATCACAAAGTTTTAGTGGGCAAAAATTGTAACCTTAGATTCTAGGTCCACAAGAACTACATTTAGGCATGAGTTTAAGTCTTCTGTAACAAAAAGATGTTGAATTTTAAAACCTTCTATATTTCTAAATGTTTGAACTGATATGATGTTCTAAAATTGATCTTTTTTTTTGTTAGTAGATCCTATGCTTTTGTGAGCATTATGAAAATTCTAGAACAAGAAAGTACGACATTCAAATTCATCCTTCTTCAAAGTGAATTTATTGAAAGAAAATTCTTCTATGTCGTGCTGTTTTGTCTCTGTAAAGCAAGAAAGAGGAAAAACTGAGTTCACATTTCCATAGTTTGCATTCTTCCTTTAACATGAAAGTTGACAATAACCATTAGAATATCAGTATTATGAACTGCTACATGTAGTAGTATTAACTTTTCCAATAGCAACAACAAAATGCAGCAAGTCATCCTAATAACATTTTGGAGAAACTTATTAGAAAACTGGGAAAGAATGTTAATCTATTATAGCACCAAAGTAGGACACACTTATCAGTCCTTATCAGTTTGGGCTCCATCTAAGAGCAAGAGCAATATTTATCTAGATCATACTGTGTAGTAATTGCAATTAGGGCATCAATGTATCTAACTATATTTTCTCAACTGATTTAGAGTAATCTAAGTATTGTTTGGATTTGTTTGTTTTGATGGTTTCAGTGTCATGTTCTCTTTCTGATAACTATGAAAAGTAAGAGCATTTTAGAACGGACTATGAAAACTTACTGATAAAAAACTGTGTAAAACTATGTAAAATAAAAGCAGAAAACAAAAAACACCCCATAAAACTCCCAATGGACAATGTCAGTGAATGCATTTGAAATCCCACATCCTCTGTTGAAAACTAAATAGAAAAAAAAATTACAAACCAATACAATACTTCTGAACTTCAGATGCTAAGTAAGAAAAAGATCATATAGAAGAGTTACAAGTAAGCATAGTGATAAGGGCGTCTAATGATTTTAGTATTAAAGCTATGAAATAAAGGTCCAGACCTTTTGAACTTAAAATCAATTAATGAAGATGTGTTATTCACCTTGCAAGGACTCTTTTCAGGTCTAATACCACCGTATTTGTTTCTTTTTTTGTACAATAAATTCATAAGTATTCATGAAGTGTAAAAAAAAGAACAGATTAGTTTACATTTCTATATCTATTTCTGTAGACTACAGAAAAAAATGAGTACACTTTATGCATTTCCAAGTATATACAAGAAGTCTCCAAAAGGATTTTATCAGAAAGATGTACATTAGAAAGAATTTCTCTTACACATCTGTGTGAACCTTGTATAACTGGTATAGATGAGCATGGGAGCAATGGACGAAGTCTGCATCCAGTCACCTTCCCATATGCTCATCTTGTACTGCAAGCTCAATACAATTCAGGCTATTGTTTTTCTAGCATCTGGAAACAGTGATGCTAATGGCTTGTAGTACAGTAATTCTTACTAGGGATTGGAGCCTCTGCCAAAGCAGGCTCCCTAGTCCAGAGTCAATAGAATAGAAATCAATAGAACAGAATCATAGAATCATTTTGTCTGAAAAGGACCTTCAAGATCTTCAAGTCCGACTGCCAATCTGACTTAAGTGACCTCGACTTTCCATCCAACTTTATTCATCTAAAATAAATATGCAGTCTAAAGATGAGAGATGAGCTTCCTTTATTTAGATCAAAATCAGTTAATGTATATCCAGACTAGTCTAGACATTAACAGATGAAATATTAATGGCAATAATGGTATTATATCAATTTATGTTGTCATTTATAGACAAAAAAATATTTCAGAAGCGCACTATATGCTTAGGATGTCAAAAATCCTTGCTGGCCTGTTCACACTACCTGGTATAGTTAACCAAAAGCTAATGTTTCTTTTTCTCTCTGAGAACCAGTGGCTAGTATTACCCTGAGACCCTTAGAGACACAAAGCTTTCCAACTTCTTTTTCTAATTTTATCTTGTTTAGGTCTCAACTAAGAGCCACATTGCAGCTTTTAAAGTAAAAGAGGCTAAAAAATAGAATGGCCAGTCGTAGTTATAAGATACTTTTCATATAGCTCAGTGTGGAGGGATCACAAANAAGTATTCATGAAGTGTAAAAAAAAGAACAGATTAGTTTACATTTCTATATCTATTTCTGTAGACTACAGAAAAAAATGAGTACACTTTATGCATTTCCAAGTATATACAAGAAGTCTCCAAAAGGATTTTATCAGAAAGATGTACATTAGAAAGAATTTCTCTTACACATCTGTGTGAACCTTGTATAACTGGTATAGATGAGCATGGGAGCAATGGACGAAGTCTGCATCCAGTCACCTTCCCATATGCTCATCTTGTACTGCAAGCTCAATACAATTCAGGCTATTGTTTTTCTAGCATCTGGAAACAGTGATGCTAATGGCTTGTAGTACAGTAATTCTTACTAGGGATTGGAGCCTCTGCCAAAGCAGGCTCC
This sequence comes from Odontophorus gujanensis, assembly GCA_013399175.1. NCBI lineage: Eukaryota > Metazoa > Chordata > Aves > Galliformes > Odontophoridae > Odontophorus > Odontophorus gujanensis. Next base: position 249,891 of record VXAB01005250.1, read on the forward strand.
CTAGTCCAGAGTCAATAGAATAGAAATCAATAGAACAGAATCATAGAATCATTTTGTCTGAAAAGGACCTTCAAGATCTTCAAGTCCGACTGCCAATCTGACTTAAGTGACCTCGACTTTCCATCCAACTTTATTCATCTAAAATAAATATGCAGTCTAAAGATGAGAGATGAGCTTCCTTTATTTAGATCAAAATCAGTTAATGTATATCCAGACTAGTCTAGACATTAACAGATGAAATATTAATGGCAATAATGGTATTATATCAATTTATGTTGTCATTTATAGACAAAAAAATATTTCAGAAGCGCACTATATGCTTAGGATGTCAAAAATCCTTGCTGGCCTGTTCACACTACCTGGTATAGTTAACCAAAAGCTAATGTTTCTTTTTCTCTCTGAGAACCAGTGGCTAGTATTACCCTGAGACCCTTAGAGACACAAAGCTTTCCAACTTCTTTTTCTAATTTTATCTTGTTTAGGTCTCAACTAAGAGCCACATTGCAGCTTTTAAAGTAAAAGAGGCTAAAAAATAGAATGGCCAGTCGTAGTTATAAGATACTTTTCATATAGCTCAGTGTGGAGGGATCACAAATGAGGAAATGTTTGTTTTATTTCTTTTACTTCAGTGTATGACTTACTATTAGCATTACAACTGTTTGATAATGGTTTATTGAAACTTGCTTTTCATCCAATAGGTATCCAGTTTTATCACCAGGATAGAACAAAATATGTGGAAGTAAATACTATAAATAAAGAAGTAAGCTAACTACAAGGTAATGCTCATTATGTAAGTGTATGTTAATGTCTACTCAATGAAAATTATGTGTATTATATATATTAACCAACAACAGCTTTGGCTCTGTCTATTTCTCAGTCAAATGAAAATGTTTGAATCAAATCACATGTTTGAATCTGCACAGTTCTGAATCTACTTGTGTGAAGTGTGCCATTAAATCACTTCATTGTGTTTCTGGTCAGCTCAGACAGTGAAGACACTTAACCATGTATTCAATATGCCATGTAAATATTTCTAAATACAGCTAGGTGATATGGCTGACTGCAGAGGTGCATTGATAAGACAAGAGGGAATGGACTCAAGTTGCACCAGGGGAGGTTCAGGTTGCATATTAAGGAAAACAACTTCTCTGAAAGAGTAGTAAGGCACTAGAATAGACTGCCCAGGTAGGTGGTGAAGTCACTGTCCCTGGAGGTGTTCAAGAAAAATGAAGGTGTGGTACTTAGGGACATGGTTTAGTGGACAGTATTGGTGGTAGGTGAACAGTTGGACTACATCCTCTTAGAGGTTTTTTCCAACCTTAAAAATTCTGTGATTCTATCATCATCTCTCCACTAATAATTCACAATCGTGAGATATTACTGATATTAGACAACTAAGCCAGCATCTTCTTGCAGAACAAAAGCAAAAAGTGACCTTTTCTGTATAAATCTCATATTAGGGTACTGATAGAACCCTTCTTAGCACAGAGCTAACACTTGCTAGGTCAGATAAAGTTGGTGGAGCAAGAACAGCTCTGCATTGTGATAGATAGCCAGAAGTGAAATTAAGTTGGTATTTTTTTCTAGCTTTACCTCAGGTTAGGGAACCAACATCAGCATTCACTGCACCTTCAAGAGGAAAATCAGTTGCTTCATCTGTGAATTCATGGAGTGGTTTTCTTATTTTCATAGAATTGTTGGTCTGGAGGAGACCTTAAAAATCATCTAGATCCTATCTCACTACTTTGGACCTTCCAATAGATCAGAGTGCTCAAAGTGGTTTTCTATGAAGTGTGAAAATTGTAATGAGAAAGAGACTATAGTGTATATTGTGATACTTGTGGTTCCTAGAAAACCCTCCTCAGAAGGTCGATATATGTAAAGCTCCAAAAGGATCATGGCTTTCATGCACATTTCCTGCAGTACTTTTCAGAATGTCCTTGGTTTATTTTTGACTGAGAAGTTAGCTAAAAGAAGTCCCACTCTGAGAATCTCAATGAGTGGAATGTATAAGGAGATCTCTCAAATGCTTTATACTGTCCAGATTTAGGTTTTCTTTCTACCATATGCAGTTAAGTGATTATATTTTTAAAATATAATGTATTTTTGGGCAGTTTTTTAAGAGTTTTAAAACTTGGACCTAAATACCTAAACACCTGAACTACAAAACTTAGATAAAAAGGGTTTTAAAATTTAAAGTCAAGTACTGCTTACCTAACTTTTGACATTTATAGCTAAGCTTTATGCATAATTTAGTTCTCTTCAAATGCCCTTCTGAAGTGAAAAGGAAACTATAAAAAAGATGTCCTAAATATAGTGCTAAAACATTTGTGATAATGAATCATCAAAATGCAACATAAAATAATCTGTATACAAAATAATATTTTAATAAAATTACTCAGAAATCCATTGAACCATAATGTTTTTCCTCCAAAATTATGTTCTTTGTATTGCATATGTTTTAACTATCTTATGGTACAATATGCTATAACTATTTTTTTTTTCTAATTGTAGGCAATGTAATATGCTTTACCATTGATTTCCTACACGCCTTTGAACAGTATATCTGACATTTGCTATTTGGGCAGTAAATATTCTGCAGCTGAAAAAAAAGCATTTTTTGCAGTCATATCAACTCCTAATGTTAAAGGAACAGTGAAAGGAAACCAGTGGTAGTAGGTAACAGAAAAACAATAATTAAAAAAAGGCAACCAGAAAATCAAGAAATATCTCACTCAAAAGCAAACAAAACAACATGAATAAAACAACTATTGCAAAAATCTTGGCCATTGAAGTGAGTTTCATGTCTATTGGATGAGAACTAGTATGAAATTCTGGGGAATTTTTTAGGAAGAACTCAGCTCAAATAACAGGGAACTGCTGCTGAGAACATTCTGGCAGTAAATTTCTTATGGCTCCTCCTAGAGATATTAGAATTGGTTTTGAAAAAGAAAACTCAGGGAGATGTGCAGTAAAGTAGCTGACATCCAGCCTGATCCTAATTATTTAAATATCTGAGACATTTTGAACAACTGAAAAACTAGGATAAAATATAAATACCCTACTAAGAATGCCTTATTGAGGAAAGAGGGAGCAACATTCTGCTTTCACTTTGTGCTGCTGGGTAGAATTTCATTACGAGTGGTTTTTTTAGGTCTTGCAGAGAAATAGATTATATTCAGATTCTCATTCCAAATTAAACAATACTGTCCTTCATAGGCACTGTATTGTAAAAGCTGGTTTTGTTAGTATGACGAAATTTCTCCAAAATTGCTTTGCTATCTGTGACTTGCTTACTCTTTGAATAAACAACCAAAACTGTGCTGTGCAACGAAATTCTCTCATGCTTTCTTAGAACAAATAAGTTAACAGAAAACTTCTGTGACTTAGTTATTTGTTACCTATGGTACATTTCTCTCATAGAACCGGATTCTTGGACTGTTGTTTTATTTCCAGAATATATTTAGGAGAGATCTACCACCCACCATTCTACTAATAATCTCATCTGCTTTCAAAAGGCTAAATAATTTTCAAAGGTGTTATAAGCTATATTTTTAGTGACAACTTATGTCTTCTTGGCACATTCCTGGTACAGCAATGTTGGCAGGCCTCATGTTACAGAATCTCCTGATCTGTCATGTATTCAAGTTTTTCTCTGGATATCTTAAAATACCTTTAAATACCCTACTTAAAATACCTTTAAAGAGTGTCAGGCTCAGATGTGGAGATATTTCTTCAGTTTGGATTTAAATTCTGAGAAACTAAACATCAGAAAAGGCAGAGTTCTTAAGGTCCTCATCCAATCAGACTTCGGCAGTACTTCAATTCTTATCCAATCAGACATACGCAGTACTTCAAATCATACTGGACAAAATGAATAGCTCTCTGATTCTGATTTCATGCAGTAGCAAATGTCTAAAAGGTATATTTAAATGAAAGCAATAAAACCTAAGATCTATTGACAGTTTTGATAACAGTGATAAATGCCATGATATTCAGACAGATGGTTGAATCGTCGTGAATGTTTATCTCACTATCATACCCAACTAATAAAGTTCCAGCCATTTTTGATTGAAATGTTCTGAATGATATGATAACCTTATCTGAATTACTTAAATTAAAAAAATAAGAACTACTACTCACATACAACTCACTTGGAGCAGTATGCTTAGAAAAAGGAAAGATGCTCCAGTAATGAAGAAGACAACTTAGAACTTGAAAGACTTGACATATCTTAGTATTGGCAAAAACTTCTTGTTCTGAAATGCTTTGGGAGGATAAATACATTAGAGTTGCTAAAGAATTTGGCCTTGGCAGTAATAAGAACTGTGCAGATAACACAGACTAATAACATGGTATTTTGTTGTTTTATTTTGTGGCATCCTAATTATTCTAATATAAAGTGAGTAGGCTCAAGGAAGCCTGAGCTCAGATCTGTTGACCTAGTAAGCGGCTTTGACCAAATCACTAAATTTCTCTAGTTTCTCCATCCTTAAACATGGTGAACAATCCCACTGACTTTCGTGAACAATCCTAAAATTGTTTTATGACATATTTATTTTAGGAATAAAAAAAGGTGTAAGAGGTGTAAGGATAATGTAAAAATCCTTGCTGTGGGAATACAGCTATGTTTAGAAGAGGGCACCATAGTTTGCTTGAACCATATATATGTTTCTTTTTCAAATCATAATATGTTCTTATGAAATTAATGAAAAAATATGGGAGCCCTCCAGTGGTGAATATAATATATATGAATTTCACTACCTACTTATGTATGGATGCCGATCTCATTTTGATTAGCAGGACTTGATACCATCACAATTTTCCCTAGATTTGTACATCAATCTATTCCCAGATAACATCTGTAGTAGCCCAGAAAGCTAAATTTATGTCATGTTGTTTCCTTTTCTACATAGACAGGAAAACATTTGGGAAAACTTTTTTGTTTTCTTGCCACTGAACTACATGGCTAATCATAGGCTTCCCCTTCACAGACCTCTCTTCCTAAAGAATCGGAAGAGTTTTGCAATTCTCTCCCATTGCAGTAATAAGAGATATTTGATTGACCTGATTCCCCAGGGATCACAAAATCACAGATATCTGAATCCTTGGATTATCATGTTGATCTAGTCAATCTTTGCCTTAAAACTGCACTGAAACCTGTGAGGCATCCTTCTGTAAAGTCTACGGATACCTGTCCAATCCCTGCCTTGAAACTGCAGCATCAAAGCAAATTATACTGCTTCAGTAATTAAACTTATATTTTGTACTTCCATGCTTCATTTGCCATGTAAAGGTGGGTTTAATATTTCTGTGAAGAAGCCTTCTTCTTGCAAGGAAGATCATAATCTGCCTCCCAAAGAAACAACTTTAACATGCTCCATTTACACCTGTGCAGTCCACTGGGAGTACATTTCTTCCTTAAGCTTGTTAATCTTTTAACAGCTTCCATGTCTTTAATAAATTTTTGTAAGATCTTTAGATATTTTAAAGTTAAACATCCCAACACAAATATCCAATGGCATTTCCTAGTTAAGTAACGTAAGTGGAGATAAAAGCAGCTTTCTTGTGAGTGAAATATCTCAATTGAAAAAAAAAAAAAAAAGACTTTTCAGAGATCCATTATGTGGCAGTGGTTACAATAGGAAATTGAGAGAAAATGCAATGGATTAGACATTTTTCTTTTTTTTTAAGGGGGATACATTTTGTGGGAAATTCACACTGATTCGCATTGACTTGGAGTTCCCAAGAATATTTCTTCAACGCAATTGGCATCTGAGGTATTTGTAAGAAGCCTTCAGCAAAAACTATGCAATCAGAAACCCACTGTAGTACCATTATCTGCAATACAATTGTCAAAGACACAGAAAATCTCTTCATGCTGATGCAGATGTACACATGTGCATGCACTCATTCACAGAGGTTCGCATCATGTGTAGCCAGAGGAATATTCCTGAGCTCAGCTATGGGAGGAGGAAGTGTGCTTTATTCTGTTTTTGTTTTCTTCTCTACTTATGTCATTTCACATCCAAAAGTATAGCACTGAAGCATACTGAAAGTGAAAATAAGATTGTAAAAGGTGGAATTTACTTCACACCCTTTGCTTTTAGGTTTTTACCATGTTTTATATAACAGCTGCAGGGTCCAGGCCTCCCATAGTCATGGAAAAATAAAGGCTGTATTTAACTGCTGGTGTAGCTGTAGAGCATGATGTGCGTTTGTTAGTTCAAGACATCTGCTCTTTGTGTCAGCCACTAACTCCAGACACCACAGAGTGTCCCTTGTCCCCTGCTAGGCTGTGTGTGGATGCAGTGGGCCGAAGCTGTGCATTGCCATCCAGTGAAAGAGGAGCAATGAAAATATTTGTGTACAGCAGGAACTAAGTGACAGGAAAAGAGATATTTTCAGCTGTGTCTGAGAGGTTAAGTGATTAGCGTGTGATGGCTGCTGACCCTTTAACCACTGGATGGATAAGGATGATTAACTGTCAGAGAGGCTTTGAGCTGTGTAATCTGACAAAAACAATGCTGGGAGGATGCTGATTTTAGTTGCTTAGCCCACATTATACACAGTTCCCTTATCATATACACAGTTCCCTTATCACTGGGAGAAATTCAGAATGTGCAACAGACCAAGCATCAGCTTGCTCAGGGTGTGTATGGCACTTCTCACAAAGCGCCTACCTGGATCATCTCCTGGCATGGGCCACCTCCATACTCTTTCTGTGCTAACACCTTTTTCTTTCAAGGACACAGTAGCTACCTCTTCCTGTGCTCCATGACACCATTACCCTTTGCCATCAGACAGACCTTCTGGAGCACACAGAGCCTATGGGCTGCAGCTGCCACAACCCCAAGACAGCACTTGGGAATGTTTCAGTTGTAATACGGTTGTCTAAAAATAACTATGTTGTGGGGAAAGGAGGAAGGGAGGAATGGAAAGAATAATTAAAAAATGCAAAATTTATGGATGATAAGTAGACTTAGGATCTCATAAGCTCATTTGTTTGTGTCAACAGTTTACAGGCTGGTTCGACCCGGCTCCATGATGATTGGTGTGGGGGACCCATGGACCCACACCTCAGGAAAGGGAAGGGGGAAAGGGAAAAGGGAAAACGGAGATGGGCCTAAAAACAGAACAGCGGCAACAATCTGAGAAGGAAAGCTAATTTACTAAATAAGATATCGAAAAAGAAAATAACACAATATAATACAATATAATAGGAACTGACGCTAATAAATCAAATAAAATGAGCAAGAGAGAGTATCCAATAAACCGAAGGCCTTACGCTAAATACTGAAGGTGAGACAGCAGCGAGCACCCACTGCTGAGTTGATCCCAAAGGAAAGAGAGTGTCTTGTGACACGCAGTTTTTATCTTTCCCTCTGAGCAGAAAAACATAAAAATGCAAAGCATCGCACAGTCCTCTGGGGAACGTAGTTCTTCTCTTCTGAGACAAGTGTACCCAGAACTATCGATGATCCATGGAGCTGGAGCATTAATTCTTTAAATTTCAATGCACTACATGATGTTATGATGTGGAATAACAATACCAAAAATCATAAAACAATGACAGCTTGCAATAGTTAAAAAATAAAAATAATGTTCAAATGCTTCTAGGAGAATTCTGCAATTTTGACTTGCAAAGAAACTTTATTATGCTTGCATCTTGATCAAAATGGAGCTTGGAGGGGCTTGATGAATATTTACTTAATATTTACACAATTTCTCACTTCTAATGAAAAAGTAAAATATTCTTTCCTTCAGTTAGGTCTTGCACTTGTCACATAACTAGCTATCTAGAATTTAGACTTCTAAGCTAGTTGTATTATGAAAGCCAATGAAAGGATAGGCAGAGTGAACGTCAGCATCTACATTTGAACGAATGAAGTGCCAACATTGAACAAATGAAGTGCTTGTCCTTTTCAACTTGCTACATGTGGAACCCAGATGATTGTTTCCTAATATTCAGAAGGCAAAATTAGTTAAGAAAATTCCCATCTGACTGTCAACTGGATACATTTTTTTTTTCACTAGGATTTTTATCTCCATAGTCAATCCTACGTAAAGCTTTGCTTGGGCATGCATAGCCCCAGAAATGTTCTGCCAGTCTCTTATTGTCATCTATTGTATTTGCTTTTCAAATACACATTTATTTTTACCTACAATCACCCAGTGATTGCTTCATAGCAAAATCATACAATGCTGTTAGACATTTAAACATGATGAATACTCTGAAAGGATTGATTGCTTTCACCTTACAGCTGTAATTTTACTCTTTTATAACTAAGGACCAATATTTCATGGACTCTGTACAAAAAGAGAAGAGCAGCACTAACAGCATTTTTGCTGTTCTTCTGTCTTAACTCTTTCCATAAATTAAGCACATGGATTGAATTTGGTCTCCCTACTTTTTATTTCAATGTTGTGTATTGATTTTCCTCCCTCTGTATGTACGAAGGCCTAGGCTGAAAATGTAGTTCAATAGAATTTACAGCTTTATAAGAAAACGAAGTCACATAGCAATGATAATGTCCTCAAATGTAAGAGTATACTCTGTAAACAACCTTATTCACCCAGCATTAAGATAAGGTATTCTGCAGTGAATACACAGAAAATAGATTTCCTTGAGACTCTGGGAATAATAGGGCTAGTACTATTATAATGCATTTTCATAAAGTAATGGGAAATAAGGAGCAGAAAAAGAAAACATCTGGAACTGGCTACAGTTGTAAAACCAATAAATAAATAAATAGATAGATAGATAAATAAATAAATAAAAAGCTGGGAGAGGGAAAGTTTACTCTGTCTTTTATTCCAGTTCTCTCAGAGTCCATTGAGACTGGCAAGACCTTTAAACAGCAACTATTTTCTTGCTTTCATTTTTTTTTTTAAGATTTTTTAGTATCTCTTTGATTTCATTTTTCCCTTTAAACCTTTATTCCATAACCAGAAATACCTGCTAACTTCAATTTTGGCATATTGCCAAAACTGTATGTACTATTTTAAAGACTGTAGGTACTTAGTGTAAACAAATAAACAGAATCATGTAATGAATCACAGAATAACAGAATGGCTTGGGTTGGAAAGAAACTTAAAAATCATCTATTTCCAAACCCTTACCATGTGCAGGGTTGTCACCCAGCTGTCACCCATCAGATCAGGATGCCTGGAACCCTTCTGACCTGGCATTAAACATCTCCATAGATCGGGCATTCACAGCTTCTCTGGGCAGCCTGTGCCAGTGTCTGACCACCTGCCAAGCAAAAATTTTTTCCTAACATCTAACCCAAATCTTCACCCTTTCAGATATGTTCTTCAGAGACAAATTCTGAGCCTCAAAAGCAAAAGAGACTCATGACTGATCACTGATTTGAATGATATCAGATTCATTCCAAGTGAGACCAAAATCTGTTTTCACTCAGACAATGATCACAACATGATCCCTCTTTAGTCTTAGCACGTTTCATTGCAATGGACTTACTTGCATTTTCACTTTAAGGAAGAAGACAATCTATATGCATTCCAATATAATATGCTGCTTTGGTCAATATAATTGTACAATTTTCTAACGTGACATTTTAAACAATTGCGGTGAGAAATCTAAATGCAGGTAATCTGTGGGCTTTAGATAATATGACTACATTTTAGCTCACTAGAAAATGCTAATTTCTGTCCTCTAATACTAAGAATCAGTTTTAGAACCCTGAAAATAAGTAATTCAGCATCACTGAAATGTCTAAGAGGTGAAATATTTCTACTCACTTTTTGTTTACCATTAGTTCTGAAAATAAAAGGTCTAAAGCAAGTCACTACAAAGTAGGTTATTGTGCAACATAGCATAGTTGTAATTTAGAATGGATGAGTAATCTTATTTGCATAATATAAATTTTATCCTGATTTTATAATGAATTGACTGTGTGAGTGCATTGACCCGCAATTGGCTACAATATCAGAGTTCAGGAAAAATGATGACATACTACATTTCCTTGTAGCAGTTCAGTAGAATTGCAAATATAATAGCCAAGAGCACAGCTTTCTGAAAGCATCTGGGAAGAGCATCACTATTGCAAATGATCCTTTAAGGATATTCATTTTTGCTGATGTATTATTGTTTGTCTTTCTTATGTTCTTATTGTCTTTTTTCCTGTTTTCCATGTCTTTTCATGGGGTAGCAAAATAAACCAGGGTAGCAAAATATAACCAAGTGGTTAAATACAGTTGGAGGATGATGAAGAGCTGGTGCCAAGGTTAATGAAGTTATTTCATACACAGATAGTATTGTCTCTTAATTTATGTATTAATTGGTCTATTTCAGTTCTCCTTCATCATATGAGAACAAGTTTATTTATGATTGGACTTCTACACCATGACAGAAAATACAATACAGTTACCACAGCCAGTATGAAACATGCTTTAACTCTCTGATGACATTTCCTGACATTTATAGCACAGCTTCTAAGGGCCCTAATGACCATCATGTCAAATTGAATCTACTATTAATATACCTCACTAGTAAGGAGTAAGCATTGTGGTTTTTATCTTGGATATGAAAGGTCCATATTTCACAAAGATCATGAGTCCATCTGAGTTATTAAAGGGTTTTTTTTAAAGGGAAGAAGAAACAGAGTCATTCTTTTCTTTCAGTAGTTACTGCCTGTGGTGCTGAGACTTTATTTTCTTACATAAATAAATAAATTTAAATTAAATGTGGAAAAGATAACACTGACAGAGGCTAGCAAGGATTGTACTATTGTACTAATACGTTACCTTGGATTGGAACATTTTGTTTTACAAAGGGGCAAGAAACTGTCAGCAAGATCAGGCCTAGAGGACTAATCTGAAATATTAACAAATTTCTGAAAACTTCAGTCGAATATCTTAATCCATCAAAGACTTTGAAGTTCCACTGAAAAAATTTTCCCACTAAGTGCCAACTATGATTGCTACTGTTTTCCTGCCTTCTCTGTTGCTATGAAACTTTTGTAAGTGGCAGGAATTAGATCTATGGGTCTTTACAATTTATCTTATGTGACTTACATGTTTTCAGGATCATAACAGGCAAGAAAATTTTCCTTTACTCAAGAACCACTTCTATGAGTGACCAAGATAGACAGTACCACCCACGTAGCAAGCCAAAGTCAGAGAAAAAGGTTTTCAGAATTACCAAGTAATTTCTGAACATTCAGTTTGATGGATGCAGGTATTTCACAGCAATATGGAGTAGCTTTCCTTGCAAGTGCTCCATGAACCTCATGTACTCCAGTCCCAAAGTCAAAGCTGGTATAAGCAGCTTGCTCAGGGCCTTGTCTTTTAAATCTTTGGAAATCTTTTCTTTCAAGTAGATAAATCATCAGACAGTGATACTAAGCCTCCCTCACACTTAACCCTAACCAATATATTCTCAGCTACACTCAAAATGGATGCACACCAAATTTCTTCTTTCATCTTATTACAGAATCACATAAGCACAGAATTGTAAGGGTTGGAAGGGACCTTTAGAGATCATTAAGTCCAACCTCCTTGCAAAGCAGGCTTCCTACAGCAGGCTGCACAGGTCCAGACAGGTCTTGACATCTCCAGAGGAGAATCCACAACCTCCCTGGGGAGCCTGTTCCAGTGCTCTGTCACTCTCACTGTGAAGAAGTTCCTTCACATATTGGTGTGGAACTTCCTATGGTCCAACTTATGGCCATTTCCATAATCCAGGTTGGGTTTTTCCTGTGAAGATATACACGATAGGATTAATCCAACCTGTGTGATGTCATGTACCTTTTGCTACCTCTGTAACTCTGCAAGAAAAATCCAGCATTTATTGTTCATGATTCATCTGATTGTACAGCAGATTTCTAACACAGACAAGATGAACAATGCCCCTGGATGTCTTTTTCTACTGAATTCATTGCCAGTAAAATGATCCTAGGGAGACTGGTGCAGATATTGACAGGCTCACTGTACATATTTTATACTGGGTGTGTTAGATCATAACTATGAACTTATATCCAAGTAGTAGCAAAAGAACTACCTGTCAAATTCAGTCTTACTGTGTTATGGTAAAATGGTTGCATGTTATAGCGTATAGGTTAAAGAAAGGTGCAGACTCTTTAGTGAGGCCTGTTATGATAGCATGAAGGGAAATGGTTTCAAATAAAAAGAGGGGAGATTTATGTTGAATAAATGAAAAGAGTTTTTACAGTAAGGGTAGTGAAGCATTTGTAACAGGTTGTCCAGAAATAAGATGGATGTCCTGTCCTTGGAGATATTCAAGGTGAGAGTGAACAGGGCTCTGAGCAGCCTCATACTGATGTAGGTGCCTCTGTTCATTGCAGGGGAGTTGAACTAAATGATCTTCAAAGGTCCATTCCAACTCAAATAATTCTTTGATTTTAGGACTCAGTATTCTTCTGAAAGGACTCTGTCATTTCTTTTTCTGAATTATCATTACATATATATATATTTAATGTG
>VXAB01005251.1:0-236261 GCA_013399175.1 Odontophorus gujanensis
AGCATGGCTTTGAAAAATTGGTATGATTTACATCTTTCTTCTTCTCTGTCTTCCCAATGACAAGACAAATATATATATATATATTTATATATATATTGAGCTACTCACCAAGAGGTTGCACAAAATAAAAAGCCATTTTTGTAGCTAAAATATAAGTGAAAACTCGATCCTACCCTCCTCTTTCTGTTAATAATAAAAGTAGGTGTAATTTTATTTCTTCGAAGTCAATGGAATTTTACCTCCTTCAAAACTTTACTGACAAAATAAACTAAGTCAATTTATAGGGGAAAAAAACACTAACTCTCATCATATATAAAATGACATTTAAGTCTGTTCCTATTTTGACTGATTATGAAAACAAATCTACTCCCAAAGATGGAACTTACTTGCTTCCAATGCAGTCAACCCTGACTATAGTTTCATATCATCATCACTATAATGAGATGTTTTATAAAGCTGTTCTGTATTCTACAATTGCATGCAACAGAGCATGTATTAGGCCTGATTATATAGCAGTCTTACTATGGTTCCAACCACTTTTACTATACCTTCAATAACATGCATGTCCGAGTTATTTAGAAATAAAATATGAAAAGTTTTGAAAGAAAAGAAGAAATTATTTATTATTCTTCACAGGAAATAATAGCTGTGTTCTATTCAATTATCCACTAACACATTTAACTTACTTTGATAATGTTTGATCATATCATTGATGCTGGGAAAAGTTATTCTTGGAGAGATGTAAAATCCTCCATTGTCTAGACTCCTAATTTTGTAGTGCTTAATGACGTCACCATGTTGGGGATCATAGTCTCTTATGGACAGAGAATAGCTGCCTGAGGGAAAAAAAAAAGAATGATCATTAACGTACAGCAATTCTGGGTTGCTCATGCATGCAGTTTAGTTCAACAAAAATACCTACTTTATTTTATTTTCACTTCTCTCCTTCCTCAAAAAATCCTATTGCAAGCAACATGAAGAATTTAGTCAGTAGCTAGCTCTGAACTGGTCACCAGAGTGCTTATAGTCAGACTTTCTCTTTCAATCTTATTCGATAAATTTAAGAGTTCCATAATCCAGACATCCATGACTAATGTGCACTTCTGCATAAAGTCACACTGACTTGAGCAGAAACATCTGGGAAAGCAACTCAAGGGTCATCAAAACAGTGAGATAGAAACTAAAATTTGGAGATCAGCATGTTGGAAAAGGAACTGGCTAGATGTCATGGGCCAGCTAGAAAAGGGATTGTTAGGAAATGGCCTGAGGCGTGCAAGAGGACAAGAAGATCTTTTAATATTTGGGATCCTAACCTCAGCTAGGATTAAAGTTGGGGCAGCATAGTATCGATCCTAAACTACAGAATTCTTAATTCCTTTCTCTTACACAGTTCTCATCATCCATTTTCAAAGGACAAGAAACCACCTCAGTTCCTTCTCTTTCCTTCCACATGCACATACAATGACAGGAGACAGAAATAAATATTTAGCTGGTACTTTGCCTTACTTCCACCAGCCTCTGTTGAATTTAGATCCCTGTCTTTATTTGAGAGCACAGAGACAGTGATGTGGATCTGTTACAGAAAGCTTTCTAAACAATAATCATAGAATCATTTAGGTTGGATCATCAGGTTCAACCACTAACCTACCAAGTCCCATCACTAAGTCATGTTCCTCAGCACCATGTCCACATTCCTCTCCAGGAATGGTGGCTCCACCACTACCCTAAGAAGCCAGTTCTGATTATTGGCCACCTGCAGTGTTAAGGTCAAAAACCCTACCCCTCTGAAGAGGACAGACATATGATCCACTGAAGGGATTAGCATGCTTTCCTTCTGGATGATCTAGTGTTAGAGTATCCAATTGGAGCACCCAATTAGGTCACACTTAGAATCAAGATATTGGAGCAGAACCATCTTATGCTCTTCTATAAATCTCAATTGAAACATCTGGAGAATTTACTAAACATTTTAGTACAAAGAGCTGTATCTGTAGTAGAAATCTTTACTAAAATGTTTCTTTGTGTTTCAAATGATGCTACAAGGCAAAAGAGTGGACTCATTATGCATTAACTACACTTTAAAACTTTTAGTGATAGATATAGATATAAAAACAGAAGACTTAATATAATACAGCTTCTACAATTTATAACTAAAATTATCCTTTAACAAAGGAATTGTGAACACAATTCAGGTAAAAGATCTTTTCATTCATTGCTGTTTCTTATCAGAGTAATAAGTCATATGTACACACATCCACACACTTTTTCCCCTGTTTCAACCTAATAATTTGTAGCTTTCACCTATTTCCCTGGTAATTTTCTCATTCTTCTTACTCCTAAGTAGCTGCAGTCAGTTCAAAAAGGACAGACAGGTATAATTCCACACCACTTGATGCAAATTCTTGTGAAGACAGATTGCATATTTTTAATATCAAATTCAAAATCACCCACCCCAAAGCCTACCTTTTAATGTTTCACTTTCTCTGATAAGGAATGCTCCAGGGCCATTTCCAGGAGCCAGGAGTTGCCTTTCAGCATCTTTTCGAGTTATGTCTTTGAAGAACCACCTGAAAAGTATTTCAGAGGGTTAGAATTTTTCCCCCACCCACAAAGGATACAACAGCAGGTTGAAAAAGAAGTCTGGCAGTGTTTAGAACAGAGAAGAACTTACTCTTCTGTTTCCAAGGTGTTTACTTTTGCTACATAATTGCTGGGAATGAAACCTTCTTTCTTTGTTGTGAGAGATTTAGCTCTCCACCACTCTCCTAGCCTGAAAAACAGAAACAGAAGTAGTACACGCAGGAAAGTCATATAGGGTTGTTCAGTTTCTGTTGCGCCAAAGTGAGAAAAAACACCTATCCTGTTTACTCAGGCTTCACTTAAAAGCCATTAGCCACATCAGATCAAAGTTTGGTTACCACTACCAAGGACAGCTGCCAAGCTGTATCCACATTTATATTTTCACATATAAGGTATCTTCCTTAACATTAGCACACTCATGTTATGAGTGGCATATAAAAAAATCAAGGGATTTTAGAAGCCCCATTCCCCCCCCCCCAAAAAAAAAAGAAAAATACAATACAGTTAAAACTATCATACTCACTCCTCAATAACTTTCATTTTTTCTCCTTTTTTGAAGGACAAGTCATCTTCATGAAGGCCATCGTAAGGGTACAGAGCAACTACAATGACTCCATGCTCTTCTGGTTCTACAAAGACAGAAAGGCAAAGTAATATTCTCATTATTTCCACGAACTGATGATGACATAGCATGTAGGCAGCAAGATTCCTTAGGAAAACATACCTTCTTTGGCAAATATCTGTCCCGGTAGAAGGTGTGCATCTGTATTTGCCTACAATGAAATATGCCTTTAATTAAGCAGTTTTAGATCTTCGAGATAATTCTACATTACAGCTACATATTACTCAGTTGCTTTGGTATTATCTTATGTCTTAGGAAGCATTTCACAGTCATTTTCAAAAGCAAATCACAACAAAGAAAATACAGTAAAACCCAACTAGATTTTGAATTGAGCAGCTCAGATCCCAGGAAGCTATTTAACAAGCTGTGGGAAAGTTCACATTTTGCAACTTATGCTGAACAGACTTTACACAGGATAGTTTAACTGGACAGTTAGTATCACCTTGGCAGTGTGAGGGACTGTCATGCCAAAGAACTACAAGCACATCTATATTTTTAGAGTTCTGTGAGAGGGAAAAAAAACCTAATTAAAAGCAATGCAAACAATAATTGTGGCTTGCATACACGAATTCAGAGAGTACCGTGTGTCTGCTGGTGACACACAACAAAAGGGTGCAATTAACATTCATGGAAAATTTGGTCCCTGAATAAGGACAGTTAAGTACTCCTTCAGAAGAAGAGGGAATGAGGAGGAGGAGAGGTGTGAGTAAATCTGCAAAATAGCAGACCTACTTACTAAGCATGGGAATCCCCTTCCCAGCACCCCTTCTTGCTAGACAGCACACAAGGAACTTCCCTTAGCTTGTTCCTCTTTCACCACAGTACTGCCCACTTCCAAACTGCACCCATCCTGCTCCTCTCCCTTACATACACACATTGTGCAAGGTCAAATATTGGTCCTCAGTGAAGAAAAGGAAGGTCGAGTAGAACTGATAAAGACTCTCATTTCAGCCTTTTTAAACAGAAGTAATCATCACCTGGACCCTATGGTGATTAATATCCAACACTGATGTCTCTAAAGTTACCTAGCATTCTTCTACAGACATACCTACATTTAGGTTAAAAGTCTCCCAAGAATTACTGATTCCATGCAGAAAACAATGTAAATTACAACACATAAAACAATGTAACTTAGCAAACAGTAACTTTTTTTTCTTTTAAAAAAAAAGTATGTACTCTTTGAATGGGAACTGTACGACACTAAAAGCCAAGTTGCAGACTAACGATCAATTTGAATTTCTTCATGCATGTGTTTTGGATTGAAATTTAAGCTATGCCAGTCATGCTTTGATCTTGCTAGTGGAATTCTCCCCTGAGACTATCTACTTACTGGCCTTTGCTGTTTATTGGACGTTGGATCCCTCACATAAATAGTTCGTTCAGTTTTACGTACTGGTTGATTCTTCAAATCTAGCCCATCTCCATGCAGATTCTCTTTCCTTTTTGATTTTATACATCCCATATTTCCTGTTGGAATAAAAAAGGTATTAAACAAAACATTATGCCATAAACCAAGCAGTTTCCCATAGAGTCATCTGGTTTATGTAGCAAAAATTTACTTTCTTTTCATATACAACAGTTCACTGGAAGAACAACTTCATGTAAGAACATATGCCAAAAGATTTTTTTTGTGATGCAAAGGGAAAAAAAAGAATGATTTATTGTCTCAATCAACAGAAGAAGTAGATATTTCAAAAATTTATTTCCCATTCCAACATTTTCAGATTTATCATCTTTTCTCTTGAACCGGCCCCTCTCCATCTCCATCTTTCTGATTCTTCCATGAACTTCAAAGTAAATATAAGAGCAAATATAATTACTGTAGTGAAAACCTGCTTCAGTGTTTTAGAGAAGGCTGCTTTGAAGCTGTAAGAAACACTGCAGAGGCTCTAGTATAGCAGATCTTCAGGAAACAAAGAAATAATCCACTCTGAATGATGAGAACTGCAGCTGGAGTTAGCCATGCCTGTATCTCCCCACTTTATTTTGCATCTGCCAGTCTAGCAGGGAGCTAAACTGGATTCAAATCCCTGTCTCACACCAGGCTGATGATTTGTGCAGTCCCAGCTCCAGGGCAGATATGCTGCTACTGTGACCTTCAGCAATGAATCTCCTTGCTCAGATAAGCCTGTTATAACAGTTTAAAACAGAAAGTAGGTGTATCAGTGATGAAAAATCACCACACAAGTATTTCTTCTCCAACACAAATGAGAAGGATAATCCTTCTCTCAGGATGTGCATCCATGCTCGGTCAGATGAGATACAGCTGCCAGCACCTGCATGGCTGGAACCTGACTGCTAATCCCATGATGTAATTACAGAGCACTTCAGCAAGCACATATACAATGTTATCTCTATATTCCTTCCCCAGAGGATAGCAATTTTACTTACTCCTGAAACAACCCAATAGGAATGGTTTTTCAAACCTCTTCTTCCTTACTCTCTCCCTTCTTTCAGGTCAGTGCTCTAATGCTAGGTTCACGGTCATATTTTCTCTTGCAGGCACATACTCTCACTCCCCCTGCCCTAATTAATCATTAAAGCCAGTTCTTTGAAGAACAGTGTAAAACATAATAAGAGCTCAGCACACATGGAGGGCTCAAGTAAGCCAGCAGTGAACAAAACACAGCTTGAGAAGGTAGAGCAGATTGCTGTGCCCTACACTACATCTTTCACCTCCATCCCTCTGAAGAAGAGGCTCCCCATCCTGCACACCAACATTCCCACAACCCATTCCTGTCTGAAGGCATTGGGGGGCACTTTCAGCCAGGAGCTTCCCTTAGAAGCATACATCTATAATGTCTAATATTAGTTTGTGAAAAAGTCCACTGGAAGATTTTCCAAACGTTCAGTTCTACATGGGTTATGTGCAAGGGGAGGGGGGGGGGGAATAAAAAGAGAGAGAGAGAGAGAGAGAGAGAAGGATTTGTATTTCTTTTTAATAATTGTGGATGTGCAAATGACAGTAGATTGTTCTACTGTAAAATGGTCTACAGGGAATTTCTGTACACCCGTAAGCAAGTTGCTGTTTGCAAGCTCACACTAGACTACTGGAAGCACAGTGTTTAATTACTTGCTGTATCTGCAAGATGAGATACTTAGCCAACAGAGCGCTAACCTTTTTGCTCTTGAGTAATTCTGCTTCTACAGAACAAACTGCTGAAGTTGAGGACGTAAGATAATTTGATCCAAATTGCCTTTGTCTATTGCTGTAAGAAACCTGAAGATATTTTTGGGGACTGCAGCTCACCTAGCACCAATGTAAAGTCACTGGAAAGCATTTTTACTAAGATTTTTTTTCCAGTTTAAAGCACATGAGCAGTGAGCTTGTTGTGAGGTCCTGCTGCAAACTCAAGGTTAACATTTGTTCATGACAATAACAACAATGGAAGAGCAATATCAATGTGCAGGTACTATCTAATCCCACTGCAGTACACTCAATATCATGTAAAATTGCACAAACAGCGTGTGAAATAACACGTGTGATGGCACCAGAGAAGATCCCATGCCTTATCACTTATCACAAAGAGCTGCTTTTTACTCCTGGGAGATGAAAACCCCTAGCCCACAGAGAACTTAGATACATCTACATGCACGAAACAGAATGAGCAAATAGCTCCAAGCTGGTGCTGAAGACAACACATGCTTCAATGGGGAGTTACTGTTTCCTTCCCTCCAGTACAGCTTCAAGGACTGAAAACTTAGTAATAGCAAGAGGGTAGTGATGTTTTATTTAAAGGTAAGACCTGCACTTCAAGCTGCTCCAAGCAGTGCACTTCAAGTCTGCTCCACGATGCAAACTGAAGCCTAGAAAGTGAGACCAGCTGCTTCAGAAGTGGGATCCTGATCCAACTGAAATGCCAATGTATATCCACCCTGAGACCTTTCAGCTTCTATACTAAACAAGCCTCATAATTCTTGCAGAAGAAAAATATGCAGCGACATAAAACAAGAGTGTTTAGTACTTAATATACATATTAATGCAGTTAAGTCTCTGCTCAGTGACTCAGTGCAGTATGTGAGCTAAAGGGTATATACTCAGTGCATTTTATCTGCATTGTCAGTATCATAAAGCATAGCATTATACATTTGTACCAAGATATGAAGATTTTCCCAGGGTTTTGAGAGTGGTATTAATGTAAAGATTTGTAGAGCTAGTATAAATAGCAGGCACTGAAAGGAGAGTTTCAATCAAAGCACATTAAATAATGAATTTCAAAAAAGTGCAACAAAGACCAAAGTTAATCACGAACTTTGCCTATGTCCTAGCATATTTCCAATTCAACTAAACAGATTTGAAACATAAAAGTGTACACAGAGTACATCTTTTGTAGTCCATAGAGTACTCATAAGGAAATTCTGAAGGGGGAAAGTTAAATCATGCATAAATAAAATATTTTACTGAGTATCAAGTGTTTATTTGCATAGCTCTCTCTTCCTGTATCACAATGAATATCAAGGAAGTGTTTTGAGAAGATATAAAAGGAAAGCAAAAAAACAACGCAGGAGCACAGTATCATTACATACGACACTACATTATTGTTCTTCAGAGATAAAAATAATTCAGACACCAGAGGAGATACTATCAGCCCCCTCTCAGGCATTTCCCACCCAATAGCTTTTCAATACAGAAAGCATCACTTTTCATCCACACTTTTGACGCACTGTGCTGTCCACACTTCAAGATGCAAAAGACATAATTAAAATCAACTCCAAACAGCAGAGCAGCTAACTATTAAAAACGTTTTTAAAAAGTGACAGATTCTCTTGTAACAGAAAACATCATATCACAGGGCTGAAAGGTGAAGAATGAACACCCACAGCATGGTGACAGCAATCCAAGTTCAGGCATCCTTTGAAAACACAGAGAACTATCCCTAGGAACACAGGGCCACTTCACTGTCATTTCACAGACACCAGTTTTGATGTCTACAGAGACATTTGCCATAAATTTCCCCACTGAATCCCTTGTTATCTTCCCTGTTTCATCTTGCTACAGCAGCACATGGGTCTTAATTTCAAAGCAGATTTCCGGAGTATCAAAAGCAGCACAACATTTCTTGAAGGTTAAAAGCTGCTCTCTACCCTAGAAGTGATGTTGCTCTATCTGCCTTTTGCTGCTCCCAGCAGTCAGAGACTGTGTGACCACAGCCTGTCCATCCGCCACTGTTAGCATTTGAGGTTTCATTTCCTCCCAGTGCATAAAAGCTGATCTTACTTTTCTCTTTGGTCACAGTCAAAGCCATTGGCATCCTTGTGATTCACACAGTATTTACAGTGCGAATCAGAAACCATTCCCTGGTAAGTCTGGGCCTTTCTTGAGTTAAGTCATGTATCAGTGTAAGCAATTCTCAAATCCTCACAGATTTTTCAATACTTTAGAGCAGACTTATTTTAATCTTTACCTGTGATAATAGCTTTCAGAAAACAACTAAAATAGGTACTTTGTTGGGTTGGTTTTTCTTCTTCCAATAATTAAGTACTTTTTGAATAATTTCAACTGTGACAGTGAGTATACAGGCAACAAAGTTTTACTCAATAAATATTTGTTTATCCAAAGAACAGCTATCAAGTATGTAAATAGTAATTTTGTGTGTAGCTTTGTCTTTTAACACTTACATACATATGTGCTTAAACAGATACATAAAGTGAATTTGTATTCAATTGTAAGGTTCATCAGCATTAAACCTTTCAATAAAGCCACCAACTCCATTATGCATATATACAGAAGTGTGCCTTTGCAGTGCAAGTGAGAGAGGGATGGCACACTGAGAAGACAAATAAATGAAGACCGTCAAATTATTCTGATCTTTAACACCGCTTTCTGTCTTCAGAATTCCAAGTTAAAGAACTGGAAGCAATTATTGTCCCTATATAAAAACATTTTTAAAGCTAGAACACTAAAATAGCTTGGAGAGCAGAGGGGTAAATCCTTTCATTCATTTAAACACCTCTTTCAAAAATTGAAAAACACATCCCTTCCTCCTTCAGTTTTTCCCTAGTTTAATTCCTTTTTGTCTTAGTTTAGCCTTTAATGCCTGCCTTTTTTTTCTTGCTATTTCACAAGTTCTGAAGCCAGAAGGTAAGACTCTGATGCTTTCATCACATTTGCTGAATAATAAAGCTTGTGAGACTGCTCTGCATTATGTTCAAGGTCAAGGCCAAGGCAATGGAGTCT
Organism: Odontophorus gujanensis; assembly: GCA_013399175.1. Taxonomy (NCBI): domain Eukaryota; kingdom Metazoa; phylum Chordata; class Aves; order Galliformes; family Odontophoridae; genus Odontophorus; species Odontophorus gujanensis. The sequence continues at coordinate 9,381 of VXAB01005251.1, forward strand.
TGAGAAAAGAAACAAACTCACTCAGGGCCTGAAAAACAAACTAACTTGGGTGCAAAACCACTCAGGAGGAAGAATTGTAAGCCATCCCTGTCCAAGGACAACACCTGCTTTCTCAGTACTGTCACCCAATTTTATTCGTTGCTTCCTTCAACTGCCTAAGTTACCCATTCTAGGAAAATACATAAGAGCGATCTTCAAGTTTAAGGAATTAATTTATCTTAAACTTCATTGCTGACTTACTGCTGTAAACCTTGACTGCCTGGTAACTTTAATTAAATTAGACTATGGAGAGGAGGGAAATCCTAGGTCAACTTTTATCTGTGGGCCTGTTTCACTTCCTACATCTTGTTTTTGCACCAGAGACCAGTTAGGGGAACTTCAGCAGCTTGTTCTACCCTTGCCTTTCTGCTGAAATGGTTATGTGCATCTCAGCCGCTCCTCACTTCATGTATTTTAATCTCTTTTTCATCCAGTACTTTTCTACTGTACCACATTACATCACCTGCGCGTCTCTCAGACTGAATCAATCCCTTAGGTGACGCAGGGACATGAATCATGAAGTAAGCTCTGAATGCTTATAAGAAAGAGCAAGAATAGCCTCCATCTACCCACTGTTTAACTATGACAGATGTGCCCAGGACTCTACTTACATCTGTAATGTAAGAAACTGTACTCCAGCTGGCAGCATTTCTAAAAACAAATTAAAAAAAAAAAAATCAGGGAGTCCTTAAACTTCTTCCATCTCTTTCTGGGAAAGGGTGAGACAAAGCTAAAATAATATTTTGATATGTGCATATACAAAAAAGGAAAAGACAACAAACAATTCAACTCAGGGGGTAACCTTCAAAAAACAAATATCTCTGTAGTGTATGGGATATCCTCAAACACCTAAGTTAAACCACAACATTTTCCAAGGGTGCACTTTTATGACAGCTATCTACTTTATTACCACAATTAGAGCGCTGTGCTAACAATTACTTTCTGGGAAAGGCAGCTCAATTGCATTACATAAATTTTGAAACAAGGTTATAAAGCTCCGATTATAGAGAGGTTACTGCACGGTGGTGGGGAAGAACAAAATGCGAAAGTTTTCAGATCCTCACCACACTTGGCTTTGAAGCTGTCTCATAACTCCCTGTCTTAAACATTCTCAGGGGCCAATAACGGCATTGAGCCTAAATGGCTCTTCACCTGCTCAAGTAATTGGGACGAAGTCACATCTCTCACTCTCTAGGTTTTAAGGACCGAGCCCTTGCAGTCTTTTCTATTTCCACCAGTCATCTCAGGAGCCTGTCTCCATCTCTGCATCAGCTTGAACTCATCCCTCCTAAGGGCAGGAGGCTGGAGATGGTCATGTGCTCCAAGATGACTTTCAGCAATGCCTTGCAACAAATAGCACTTCTGTTTCTTCCAAAGGTAGAAATACATTCCTCAATAAATTCCAGCAATGAATTTACTGTTTTCAAACTTTCATCACACTGGCCTTTTGTAATCACCTTGTGATCAGCTAGAACATCCAGGCTTGTCTCATTTTTCATAACGACAAACTCTCATGAGAGCAGACTTTCCTATCTCCAGAAGCATGTCCTTACACCCTGGTATTAAATTTCTCCACATTGTTTTGTCACACTATTCTTTCTGCACAATATTCTCAGCTGTCTGCGTGTTTCTAATGCCTCTGAGTATCTCAAGTGTTCTCCTAACTTATTTTTTTATATATATATTTTCATTAGCAATGGAAAACAGTCTCAATGCACCACAAACACAAAACTAGACAGGAGTTTGGGGAAGTGCAGCAGACAGGCACCACAATAGTATTCAGCATCTTACTCAGTTCCTTCCTAAGCCATTATGAAAAAGAAAACTTGTCTTTGTCCATGTTCTTTTTTCCTCTTTTTTAACCATTTTCCTTTATCAGTATCAAGCATCACCCTAACACTAATATTTTCCAACATTTGCACTCCCATTACAGTTCCAGATCTATCACGTTTACTTCTGCAACATTTGTTTTTTCTGTCCCACACCAGTATTTCTGCCCCTCCCCTTCAGAACCCAATTCCCAAAATGAGCACACAAATATCTCATCCTGACCACACCAATCTGGGCTGACAAAATAATTTACTGAACTTATTACATTTTTGACATCTATTCTTCCACCCTTTGGCATTGTTGTTCTGTTGTTTTTTTTGTTTGTTTGTTTTTTTTTTCTTTCCCATATTGGTCTGCATATTGAAATCAGCAGAAGGACTACATAACATTCCTAATTTAAGACAACTTCTTAAAGATTTTCTTTTTTTAAATCACAATTCAAGTTAGAATGGGGAAAAAATAAAACATGCTGCTATCTGACTATGGTGAAAGCGTATGGTGTATTAGACCATACAGAAAACAATCCCCCAGAGAGCAGATATAAGAACAGGAAACCTATGGTGTGGCAAAATACCTGCAGTGGCTGTAATGATGTGTTTTGCTGCACAGAGGAGAAACCTTTTCTATTTCCCTCCTCCTTTATTTCTTTCTTTTTTTTTTTTTTTTTAACTTTATAAATACAGCATTGTAGTAATGTGGTGCCTAATACGAACTAACAAATTGCTTTAACAAACAGAAAGTATGTGATGTCAAGTCACATCTCAAACTTCCAAGAATGAAAAAGTCAAATATGGCTAAGTAGAAATTATGTGTGGTCAGCCAAGCTTTGCACTTCCCTCCACAACCACTGCAATAGTGTTGATAGACTGCTTTGGCAAAACTGTTTTCAGTTCACGTAAAAAGTTTCCTACATTCAACTGATATTAATCCACAGGCCAGTCGTCCTTTGTTAAGTCTTTAAGTTCCAGGGTTAAGATAAGTTTACTCAGTGCTCAGCTCCTTGATTTTTAAGGGAACTCATGAATGACAGGGTAACAAATACAATGGTTGTCAGCATAATGGAAGACCTGAAAGCGGTAGTTCTAGCAGGGATAGTGGATGGGGTGGGGACTAAGCAAGGAGCAAGGAAGAAGTGCTATCTCTTTTCTATGAATCCACCATAGCTTCCTCCTAAATGTCTTGGTTTCATGTAAGAAATTTGCCCATAGTTAAAAATAAATAAACAAGAAAAATTAAGAAGAAACACTGAAAATAACTAATGCCACTGTGGTAGCACAACAGTGTTATTATGCTTGTAAAAGGATAAAAATAAAATTCTGACGTCAAATACTGCTTTGAAATTATGTAGAATATGATAACACAAATTACTGATTCTTTTCCTTCTTTATTCAACTGAATAAAAATACTTAAGCACAAGAAAGTTAATCCACACTAGACCGTAATTTTGTTAACGTTGCATAATAGACTTGATGTATTATGGAACTGTTCCAGATTCATGTAGTCAGTACCTTTGGCACTGATTTTAAATCAAGTCTTATATCAAACTAACATCTGGTTTCTGACCTTATAACACTTGCTTCATTTTATTACGGTCATTTGCCTCAACTGCATCCTCGAGACTTTTGAATCAGTATCAACAATGAATTAATTCATTTTGCCAGCCTTCAGACAACTGCATCTTCCATTTCCTCAACTTCTCTTTCACTGAACTTTGCCTTTTGAAGATAGGGGAAAAGGTCAAACAACATCTTAATTTGTCATAACAGAATAAATACTTTCATCAAATTCTTCAAAAGGATCATATGAAACTGTACAGGGAAAGAAGAGTGCCAACATGTTAACTGTGTTAAAGGGAAGGTTCATAAGTACTTAACAAACTTAAGTGTTGAGCAAACTATAAAAATATCAAACAAAATAAAATATAATTTTATATATAATATATAATTTATAAATATATTTTCTTTTGAAAATATCATTTTCTTTACTAGTAAGTAACCTCTACTAATGAGAAACAGCAATATTGTGTAAGCAAATCTCCATTTCCAAATGAAAATTTGGCCAAGCCACTACACCAAAGAGAATCAAAAATTTTCCTAAGTATTCGGAAGTGTTACACTCACTTGAGCAAACTCAAAGGATCACATCCACATCACAATCTGAGCATGTCTGTGATTCACATACATTTTGTTCATCTTTAAATTCATCACTTTGGCCAATAAACGTGAATGTGCCAAAGGTTTGGTAGTCCAGTATTTCCCCCAAGCTTTACAGACGTCAGTGATTACAAGTAGTAGCAGGATCCTTCTCCTCTCCATTGTAAATGACTAGTACAGTCACTGCAGCATAGGAAAATGGGACACCACCCACAAAAATAATAAGGTTCTGGGGCAAAGTCCAGAGATAGTCTGTACGTGACAACATAGAAATCTGTGGATACAAAGTCACAAAACTGAAGGAAAGAGAGCCAATGTTTTAACAATTTCTTTAAAGAACACTATTCAAATAGTTGCAGCATACCACACACTCTCAGCTCTTTCACTGATGTGGGTCCTGCCAATTTGCAGACCTGTGTCCTGCTCCTTGCTCTGGTACTACTTACCTACCTCCTTGCTCACTCCTCCCTCACATCTACTTTGCCTCCCAAACAAGGCGTGATTTTAGGTGTACAACAAAGATTTCTACATCAGTCCAGAACACCTTGTTCATACACTCAGTGGTTTTACTCTGATACTGTTGAATATACCTGTCAATTTACCTGAAGATAAAAGCGTAGCCACACAAATTATACCAGACAACCAGTTGCTCTGTATGAGCTTCTTTGCAGTACCAAATGTCTGCATTTACTATGTAATACATGAGAGAGAAATTAGTGAGCTTCTCCCAGTTTCACTGAGTTTCAGAATAACACACTGGACGAAGCGAGTGGCTTGTTAACATTTAATAAAGTGTATCAAAATTTGTCTGTCTCCTAAATATCATCATCAGGCTGTGTCCTAGGTAGCTCTTCAGCAGAAATCTGTCATTCTGTCCGCACCCTCCAGAAGCTGCATTGAAAGATATTTGCTTTCCTTCATAATAATAAGGTAGTTCTTATTATTCAGCCACAACATGTGTGGACAAACGTATGAACAAGATATTGGTTAGGGAGATCCATCAATAGCTGCTATGACTAAGGGGAGGTGGTGGTTACTAATAAACATGGCCTTCAACCAGTCAAGGATGTTGCTGGCAATAAAAAGTCCTTTGCAGATACAATCTCATGCTTTGAGATATACCTGTAACTCAAATCCACTGCCATACTGTAAACAGAGGACTCAAAGACAAATTATCACAACATGTCCTTGAAAACAGTCAAAAAGGCCGTGGTGAAGGTTTTGAGGGTGGCCTCGTAAAAAGTATACCACTTCTTTAAGTTTATCTTTCATTTTCAGTGTATTACACTGAGGGAAAGGGGAGTAGATCAACACTGTATATTAGCTTTTGTTCTCCAAAATTCAGGTAACCCTAACTCCACGGAATAAATCAAGTTATAAGAACTCCTACAACTTATTTTCAGCACTAATTATATTAATTCCAATTAAATTAATGATGAGTGATTTCTATATCAACAGATCTTAATTCTCTACTTGCCCGGTCATTTTCCATCCCATATTACTTTGCATCACGCTTTTACCATCCTCCTCCATTGGTCAGAGGTCTCAATCTGCTATCACCTCCATGTTTAAATGCTGACACATATGAACAAACTCGCCATTGAAACATAGCAATCTCACTACAACAGTATAACGATACCTCTTGGGCACCTGTCTGAAACACTGATTTTCACAAATAACTCACAAAACAGGTATTTTTTCCACCCCCTTTAAAAGCTAGCATCTAATGCAGTTGCAAAAAAGATCTACTTCTCCAGCAGACTATTTAGTGTTCCATTAGCTGTACTGACCTCAACATTTCATGCACACAGAGAAACCCTTCCCAAACACAGACCACTCCATGTAATTATGAACTATGAGATATTATGAAGTATGTAATTATGAACTATGGACTCGGATGAAAATCTGGGGTTAAATCATTTGTGCTGACACGTACTAACACTCTCACCCAGACTGCAGTTCCTCTCGGAACTTTGCAAACCCTGGGCAATTTTTCTTCAGTTGCAAAAGGAAGTTGCAATAGTTCTATAAAAATTAGTGTTGAATCCGGTGTCAGTAAATTACAGTAGCAGAAACGATGTCTTGTGCTATTCAACCTTTACAGTAATACCAGAAGAACATTTAGTGCTAACTGTGTTAGCATTCATGACAGGAACCATCCAACTGGTGTAATTAGCGGAACATCCCTTAACTTCAAAGGTGTAATCCATATGCTGGCACTGATCCATTTATAATTCATCCATTTAACATAAACTCTGTGTTAATTCTATTTCACTGAGAGCACCAAACCTAAAATGCACACATTGTAGATGACTTTCCTATCTCAGTGAACAGTTTCAAGCAAACGCTTTAATTTGGGGTGCATGTGTATGTGTCAGAGGATATTTTTCTGAGCAAGTTTGCAACAAATATTGAAAATACAACTAGAGGAGCTATAGCATAAGCAATTTCTGGAGGTTTTTTTGAGATGACGTCATTGCGATCAGGACTTTGTGAACAGATAGAAATACACATAAATGTACCAAACAATCCTGAACACATAGGAGTTCAGGCCTGAAAGCCCAACACAGAAAGGTAGAAGCACACTTCACAAAAAATCTCGTGAAACAATATGCTCAAGCTGAGGTGACAATAAAACCACAGAAAAATACATGCCACTGAACAAACATGGAGTAAGAACAGATACACAGGTTTCTAAGCATTCTTTTCACATCTGTTGCACGCATGAGCATGCATAAGTAGTTTCTCAAATGTTAACCAAAATTAAATATTTCACATTCTTTCAGCTTTCAGAGAGGAATGAGAATGGGAATTAGGAAACTCTCGAGGAAGGATTGAGAAGCACTGGCACGCCAGTTCAGCTGGCTGTCCCTAGTTCAAACACTCTAAGGAATAACTATGCACCTCAGACTGCAATCGTGTGTGTGTCTTTGCAGAGGACCTTTCTCAAAAGCAAGAATGAGAAAGGGAGAAAAAAAAGTTCTCAAAATCTTGTACTAGCAGCTATGCAACAACATTAACTTGATTCAAATCCATTTATATCTGAGATAAGGTGCACTACACTAAGAAGAAGTTCTAAGTGGAGGACAACATTTCTGTTTTGTTCAGACTTGAAGAATCACACTGCATTTGCTTAAAATTTCCATTTCTTTCATTTTCAGAAGCTCATTAATACTTTGACCACTGCTACTATTTTGGCTGTGCCTGGACACCTTGTTTTCTCTCTTGCAAATAAACAGTGGTGTCTTCACAAAGTATCACTACTTGACTGTACAGTAATGTTTTCTATTGTTTCTAGTCCTGCTTAATGCTCAGGAGCTTAGCAGTTGATGGCAGATGACAACCTAGCAATTATGGCCAGAGCCACTTCCACTGATTCAAGCTATGATCTTATAATTGACATCTCAGAGGAGCTCTACAGACCCTGAGAGACTCAGGCCAGGTCTTTCTAAACAAAGCGCAGGATGCAGATCTTAATGAGCACAAAAACACATATGATAACTTCAGTAGTTTTAGAGTCGTGGTAAAAGTGAAGTCCCTAAGAAGAATTATTTTCACACTCATACTGAAGACTGCAATAATTTTACAGCTTTCTTACTACAACTGTACTGGATGCTTGTTAAAATTTATAACCCTATTCGTTTCAAACATGAAATACAGAGTTCACAGGCAAGCTACATGATTATAAATTAATGGGCAAAAACCACAGGCAGTGCACAAGCCCCATTGTTTATATACAACTTTAACACTCACAATGTGTTCAGCACTGAGTTAACTTTCCAAGCAAGAATTAAGAATACATCAGTGTTTGCTCACAATTGTTACCTAAGACTTGATCAGGAAAACTGTAAAGATTCCGCAACAATCTTACATTTGTATCTCATAGAATTAAGTGCTGAGCAACAAAGACACTTTAATATTGCGGGAATGCACAGGAAGTTCTCAGGACTATATGAACCATATGAGAAAAGGTGAAGGGGAAATCTCTGAAAGGTCAGAAAAGGGTTTGATACCAATAAATAAATGAAGAGAGAAGTCCAGAGAAACAAAGAGATAAAAGGAGAACAAATTATCAACAGCAAAGAATAACTAATGGAGTAGAGAACTGAAGACCCTAGGAAAGCACACTTTCTCAATGGATATGACAAGATACAGAATGTATGTTAAACACAATGTTAGTACCACTGCACACAGGAGCAATGACTTTTCTGTGTCATATCATACCAAACATCTTGATATTTTTATTTTTGCCAAAGAAGCAAGAGAATCATAGCAGGAAAAGACATTGGTTGCAAATAGTCAAATCCATTACAGAAAACAGCAATGTTCACAACTCCAATTCAAATAAGCTATTTAAAATCTGAATGTTCCATTTTCTGACACAGTATCCAATACTTTCAGACTTGCTTAAATGTTCCATCTAAAACAGAAATACCCCATTTGAAAGACCTTCTTCCCTCACTTAACCAGTCCTTCAGCCAAAACACTTTCTTATTGGTGCCTGCTCCACATAAGTTGGTTTTTCAAAGCTTGTACTGATCTCTCAAGGCTACCTCCCATTATGTTTCACTACCCAAAGGGACAGGGTATCTGGGGCATGTTGTCACCAGAGCACAGCCCAGAAGTTCTGGAGTTTTAGCACCATATGCTCAGTGTGAAGGCTTGGTTTTTTCTTCCAGGCCAGCACTCATGCTGATAAATTCACACTGCTGCACTGAAACAAGGTGGGATTACAAGGATGGTGAACATGGGCTGTAAAACGCTTCATACGTGGCACAGAAAATCTTCTTGTGGACAAGAGAAACAAAACTTGACCAAGAGAGCTAGAAACAACATCACAGACAGCTGATAGCAGACAAAGGGGTAGCAGCAACTCACAGATTGCATTTTAGAAGGAAATCAGCCTATTTCAAGTTAAGCTAAGAACACTCTTAAATCAAATGTGACTAACAGCTTTCTCTAAAGATAGATTGTATCTATACATAATCCCAATTCTAAATTGAGGAGTCTTCCCGGCCATCTATAGAACAACAGATCTGCCCTATAAGGAAGCATAGGCTTCTGAAAACATTGTGAAGACCATATCAGTACTGCTGAGCCAGACACTCTGGGACTTCAGAGCCCTGCAAGAGGCTAGAGGTACATATTTCTGGGCACTTATTCCCTAATAAGGCAGCACATGTAGATTACAAAAGACAAGCAGATTATGCAAGGCACTGAGGCTTATTTTGCGATAGGGGAAAAAGAAAAAGTTACTGCACAGAGCTCCAAATCAAGAAATGAAAAAAATGACCTGTATCACTGACAGTCCCAAAAACAAAGCAGGATAAAAAAAAATAATGTTGAAATAAGATGATGTGGGATTTGAAAAAGAAACAGCAGTAGGAAGAGAGCACTGTTATAGCAGGAAAAAAGACTGAAATATTGCTTTTTCCAGGAAACAGGAAAAAAAAAAAGGAGGACAGCACATTGTTGTTAACGGAATCATTCAAAGCAGTGTGACTCTAATGCTTTTTTGACACTCCAGTAAGCAGTAGAGCGATGGGAACTGCTATGAAACAAATTAAGAGGGGGATTTTCAAAGGAAGTAAGCTCTCCTGGTCAGGCCCAGTTGCAGCACTGCTGTCCGTTGCTTCCCCAGCAGAAGCTATCAACCAGGTCGTCTACGTGCCAGTGGGCTTACCATTCACCTTAATATGGCACGGTGCCTCTTCACTGGCAACAGGATAGCTGCTTCAGTATCTTACTCAGCTAGTGCAAGCACAGCTGGCAAGCGGTGACAGCACAGAGACCTTGAAGGACAGAGAAAGGAAGACAAAGTGCCATGCTAGCAATAAAGCAGGAGAGTTGCTTAAAGGGCAAGTTCTTCTATACCCCTACTTGGCTATAACGCTGCTCCTCAGCCTTTCTATAGGTTAGCTCCATAGCCTTTCTTTGGCAATGTAAAAATGTCCCTTAAATCCCATTTGTATGCTTTGCTACCCCATAACTACATGTTCAAATGCCTCTTGCAATGCCTTTAGAACAAACTAAACACAGAACATCCAACATCAGATTTCCCCTTTCTCCTGCCCATCCCCTTCCTGCATGTTTGCCAAAAACTTTCACTTCCTCAGTGTCACTGACACCAGCACTGACCATCATTTCAATTGTGTTCTCCAGCTTTCATCTGCCCAGACCTAAAACATAGTTACGCTATTCACCAACTAAACAGGTTCAGATATCACATCAAAACATATGGCAGGGCTGGGGTTGCCATGGAAAAAAAGAGTTTCCATCCACTGGATCTAATGAATAAAAGACTGATGATGCTGGAGCTGGCAATTTCAATAAATGCAATAGTTGTACTACTTCTTAGAATATTTATTATTCCAATGACAATACTGGGAAATATTTTCATTATCAAGATAGAGTAAAACTTAGACATAGGTCAGACTAACTTACAAATACGTTAGCATAATGTAGGAACTGACTTCTAATGTTAAAGCCATTGCAAGAACCTAGTATAGTCATATACGGAAAGAACAAATCAGTTTATCAGCCAAATATACTCATGGCTGCACTAACTTCTATAGTAACGTACAGTTTCAGTTCATGCTCAAGAAACACCTTGAATGAAAGATACCATAAAAAGCAAAAAAAACAAAACAAAACAAAAAAATAAACTAACAAAGCAGTCTGTATATACTGATCTTACAAACTAAAGAAGTTAACATAAAATAGGGAAATATGTTATAGAAACTACACAAGTAAATCCACTTAGTGAATCCACCAGCGAACTTGGTGACGAGCTTCCCAGAATGGCTTTCTGTTGAATCAACCAATGAGCAGTTAGGAACCTGAGAAAAGTTTGGACGGAATGGACTCTGTTTTAGCAGACAGAGTTTGCTAAAAAAGAAAACACCAAAAACTTCCATTCCAGAAGAAAAGATGTATTCTGTACTTCTATCCATACTGTGAGCTACTAAATATTTAGTTTTAAGATCTTGCAGTTCGCTATCACAGGATCTTTTATATGATCTTTGTATGGCTTGGTTAAATGAATGTATAAAGTAAAAAACAAAACCTTTGCAAATGAAGTAACAAATTCTTCAACACATAGACCACAATTTAGACAGGAAGAACTAGCCTCTCCTCATGCAACATGCAACAGAGAACATAGAGGAAGAAGGTCACACTGTACAGACTGTTTATCTTCCAGTACTCTGAACAGACCAAGTAAGATACTGTTGTGCAAACACAGGAATCAATTGTAGATACTTAAGATGCCGACGCTTTGAATCAGATAGGCAATGTTCTCCTAAGGTAAAGGAGATGTTGGCCTGAATAGTGTTGGTTTTCCATATTTTTTCCCCCAACAAATGAGATCTACTCATACACTCTACACCTTCTCTTCATGTCCTCTTCCTCTCTCCAGCATTGTTTGTCAGGATATCTTCTCTCTTCTGATGTTCAGCTGACAAAAACAACTAATTAACTCACCTCGATGAGTAGTTCTTCAGGGTATGCTATGAACACAAGTATTTCTTAAGTACTTAGAGCAAATACTTCCAGCACAAGATGCAATTCTGCCTTAAGTTCTGTACCATGAACCCACATCTTCAGAAAAGAATCATTCACATTGAACACCAGTGTGAGTGATTCGGCCTCAGAAATTACACCATTTAATGACAACGTCAACAGGAAATGTATTTGCATCACACAAAAATAAATAAGAAAGCACAGACCTTTACATCCTTCCCTGAAGGACAATTACCATTTATATTTAAACTAGGAACATACACAACATGGACAGTTATTTTGTATCTGTTTTCTGTTAATATAAACTGATTTCTTTGAGAAAGTATTGTTGCTTCTTGTAGTATGGCAGTCTCCTCCTACTTGCATGCATCACTGCAGGCTGTTTTCATAGCAATGTAATTTTATATTGCTTATCTACACAGTTTCCTGTGGCATGGCTTGGTAAGTTACGAAGTCTTTCTCTCTTCAGCACTCCTACATTCATATGAAAGAGAGAACACAAACAAATGAGAAAAATAAAGCAGCAGGTAACTAACAAAAGTAGGAGCACAGGCTCCCAGAAAAACTGGGCAATATTTATTCCACAAAATGAATCATAAATCAAAATTTCTATCATAGAGATAGAAATGTTCTAAGGATGAAATAACAGTCTGTTTAACAGATTTGCATGATTCTGTGCTATTATTTATAAACTCAGCTCCATAGCTGCATGAGGAAGTATCACCAGCTCCACACCAAGCTCACACAGCTTCAAGGATTCCCAGTGAAGGGATTCTCCTCTCATCCCCAGCATTATCACATGACAACTTACATCCTTTAGGGATCACTGATGCTGTGGAAATGCAACTCTGCATAGAAGTGCTGCTGTAAGCAGAGTGCGAGGGATCCTATTCTATATCTACCGTCCCTTCACTTGTTTCTTTTTTAAAACCTTCATGCTGTTCCTCATCTGCTTGTTGTCCGTGTTCATTCAGTTTTGCAAAGAGCTGCCTTTACAAAGAACTCTGTGAACCCCAAGAGTAAAACTGGCTCTACACTTCCCTGAACACAAGAAATAAAGTCACAGCAGCCCTTTGCTCAGAACATGCATGTACAAAGAGGAAGAAAGACCTCGCTCCCTCCTCAGATCACCCAGCCCTTCAACAAAAGCAAAAATTGGCTCACGGCCAGTAAGTTTCCTCTCAAAAACCTCAGAGATGTTCACCAAGATTCCAATTAACATGTAAAATACAGATAGGAAATGGAATCACATCTCAGATTAAACGCTGCAGTTCTTAAATGCTCCTGAATAGCTATAGATAGGTCAATGGCTTCTCTCCTACATGCAATATAAGGAAGGCCAGGCGTTGTATCTCTGGTGTTGTGAGTCGCCACACACACCACAGCTCAGCTCCTAGGGCCTTGGACTATCTGCATGGCATGTTTTAGGCATTCCTTCCCACAACACCTGCTGCTGCCTGATGCTATTTATCTTAGAAGAGCCAACAAAGTCATAGGAAGGGAGCTCACTTCAATTACATAGATAAAACAGAGGAAAACGGTGCATGAGAGAGCTGCTTATAAGTTCCCAAATACATGCAAGAGAAAACATCATATTCATGGAAATACTCTTGAAAGAGTAACATTAAAAGCCAGGGATATTAAACATCTAAAAGGCAATAGGTTTTTACTTCATACGTGCAAGTTTTGTAATTCATTGCACTGCCAGTAAAAATCATTGCACAGTTCTGCTAGTCAAATGCACTTACAAGGAAAGGCTGAAGCTTTTCCTTCATACAGAAACAAACAGGACATACATACACACACACACACACACATATGTATATAAACAACGTCATCCTTATTTACTCAACAGACTGCAGGAGAAAAGCAGACTAACTTCAAGTCAGCCAACTACTGTACTGATAAGAAAGTTCATTCTACATCACTATGATTAAATATATATATATATATCAACAGCATACAACTAAAACAGAACTCCATGTTATTAAATCAATTCATTTCTAGCTAGTCTGTAGCTCACAAAACTGAAAAGGAGAGAGAAAAACACAAATCTCATGAGAGAGAAACAGAATGAGAAATCTGTTGATCACAGAATTCATTAATTTTTAATCCTTGCCCAAGACTTTGTAACACCCAATTAACAGTATCAAAGTGATTTCTGCATCAGACTGTTGCTGGGTTTTTTGGGTTTTTTTTTGTTTTTTTTGTTTTTTTTTTCCAGAGAAAACTATGATTTTTCTCACACGTACTTTCCATGTTGGTGGCTGTACCCAGTGTAAAGATACGAAGTCCTGTAACACCTTCTCTGCACTCAGCACTGGGTTTGAAACAATTCCCACGGTTTGACTCTCTTTGGTAAAACTGAGCTGTTTTCCCAACATAGTTTAGTCATTCACCAACAACAATAAACAAATATTTTTTTATAAGGAAAAAAAAAAGTCTTTAGTAGTACTGCGATCAGTATAGAATTACCCATCCATTCATTCCTGCAGCTAACATTAAGCTATCTAGAACACAAAACTTTTTCGGGTTGTTTCCAACTGGCATTAGGATTTGTTAAGGACTGGTCAGACTGGGCTTTTTTTAAAGGTGTGAATGAAGGGCAAGGGATGAGGTACCGATCAGGGGGTTAAGGTGAAACTATAGAATAAGAAGTACACATTGGGAGGGAAGTCGTATCCGTATGGGGATATACAGGATATCTCCTGTATATATACGGATACATGTAGCTAAGCAAATTTTAAGTGTTAATCTCTTCAGTCTCTGGTGCCAACAGAGGTCAGTGGAGCAGGAGGATGAGCTCTCGTGAACGCATTCAGGGCCAACACGCAGAAGATGCAATTTCAACAGAAATGACAAATGCAGAACTACACAGATCTAGCCTGATATTCAGATCCGAAATCAAAATCAGGAGAAAACCCCTCGGGCGACCATCCCTTGGGCACACAGGATCACCACGGCGGCAGCCAGCAAGAAACATCGCTGTGAGAAACACCACAACGCCGTTTTCTTTTAAGCCGAAGTACGTCTGAGCACATAGCGAAGAGGAAGCAGCTTTAACCTGGGCGATGCCCCAGGAGCTATTCCCCTGGGAAAAGCAATTAAGGAGGAATATCTGGGGGCCACCTCCCCTCCTGAGGCTGCTGCTCTGCCTTCAGACACCCCGGCTAGCCGAGCCGCCTGACACAGCCCGACACAAGCAGGGCAAGAAGCAAAGCGCTCTTCTGAGACCCCAAATGCCCCAAAGAGCAACCGGACTCCGCCAACCCCGCGCCAAGGAGCACGAGCCGCCCCGCTGCCCCACTCCTCCTCCAGCCCCAACCCCCGCCCGCGGAGCGCTCCCTGAGCGGCGGGGGCCCTTACTTACTTTCCCTGGTGCGAAAGTTGGGAGGCAGCGAGGAAACTCGGCGGCTCCCTGGGGCTGCCGGCTGTGGGGCTGCCGGCTGTAGAGCTGCGGAGCGCGGCGCTGCTGCCCCGCCGGCCGGGAGACGGGCGCAGCCGGCGGAGGAACTTCGCTCCGCTTCAGGCGGTTGGCTGGGAGCACTCAGCCTACTTCCTGGTGCCGGGCTGCAATTTGCACGCGGGCAGCCGAGGGGAAGGAGCTCTCCGTGGGAAGGTGTCGGCAGCGGGTGTTTACGCGGCCGGGCTCGAGGTGCAACAGTGCTAGCCCAAGACAGAAAACTGAAGAGGTTAACTGTTTCACCAACAGCCTTAAAAACCATGGCGAAATTTTCTTAACGCCGTGGGCTGGAAGAACAACTGTATCCTAGGCTGCATCACAAATGGGGTGGCCAGCAGGGAGAGGGAGGGGACTGTCCCCCTCTGCTTTGCCCTTGTGAGGCCCCATCTGGAGTACTGTGTCCAAGCCTGGGGATCCCAGCACAAGAAGGATACAGAACTGTTGGAGTGGGTCCAGACAGTAATCATGAAGATAACCAGAGCGCTGGAGCACCTCTCCTGTGAAGAAAGACTAAGGGAGTTAGGCTTCTTTATCTTGGAGAAGAGGGGAAAGGAGAGATCTCATTGCAGACTTTCAGTGCTCAGTAGAAGCTTATAAGCAGGCAGGGGACCAATTTTTTACTTCGGCAGATAGTGATAGGGCAAGGGAGAATGGCTTTAAAAGTGGGAAGATTTAGATTAGATGTTAGGATAAAATTCTTTACTCAGGGGGCGGTGAGGCCCTGGCACAGGCTGCCCAGAGAAGCTATGAATGCTCCATCCCTGGAGGCATTCAAGGCCAGGTTGGGTGGGGCCCTAGACAGCCTGATCTAGTGGCTGGCAACCCTGACCAGGGCAAGGAGGCTGGAACTAGATAACCTTTATGGTCCTTTCCAATCTAAGCCATTCTATGATTCTACGAAGACCATCAAAGCTGGAAAGCTAGCTTGGAAGAAAACAAGTAATTTTTTTTTATTTTTAGTAAATTTATTTTTGAAGAATGACTTACTAGCCTGTTGAAAAGTGAAATAAAATCTCATAGCTCAACAAAACTCCAAACAGGAAATAAGGGTGTATAGACATACTGCCTAGAGGATGCAGCTGACCAGCACAACAAGAACTGGAATCAGAACATCATGTGCATACTGCCAGGCCACCTGGACAAGTTCAAGTCATGGGGATTTCAAAGGCAGAAATTCAAAAGAAAAGCTTTTAAGCTTTCCACATGAAGTGCTGAAGACAGTGGAACAAGTTTGCAGAACAGTCAGAATGGTAGTAGTCACAGGATACTCTGGAGTATCTCTGCATCCTTTTTTATTACAGCCACCAATAAGGCCCAATTAGGAGTAGAGCTGGCAAGGACTTCCATCAGAGCATCTCACCGACTGAAAATATCCCAGTGCAGCTCACACCCTCTGAGTTTAAGAGAAGAACTTAAATTGTTTTCAGGAAAGCAAATTGAGAATGGATCATACAGATCTTGGGCACTGATCTGAAGGCCTGCCACACTCAGTGATGTGCAGTTGGCACAATCACTCAACTAGAATGTGCTGCAGTCCTCCTCTAGGCTGTGGCTTGAGCACACTTCCCCGGTCCCACAGAAAACTGTGTTTGTAGAAGCAGTCAGAGCATGATTTACCATGTTTCTAAACCAGTCCCATGTGTCCTATTGCTGGTGCCTCAGGCTTCCCTTCTCCTTTACAAGATAAGTTCCTTGGTCTTGTATCTCGGAGAGTAGAAGTGGTGAACAGAGCCCATATCTGTATTGCCCTTCCTTTCTTTCCCATTTTCTCTCTCTGCTTGGTTAAAAATCCACTTTCTTCCACAAGAGCATT
The DNA here is from genome assembly GCA_013399175.1 of Odontophorus gujanensis. Taxonomy (NCBI): domain Eukaryota; kingdom Metazoa; phylum Chordata; class Aves; order Galliformes; family Odontophoridae; genus Odontophorus; species Odontophorus gujanensis. The sequence goes on from VXAB01005251.1 coordinate 26,200, forward strand.
AGTGCAAATAAAACAGAACTGAGTTTTATAAATGTATAATAGAGTCTAGAGGTCTAGTAAAATACAATCTCGCCTATATTGTGAATAATTCAAAAGAATCAAAAAAGTTCAGAACTATCCTCAGTGGGCTGCTATCCATTATTAGATTCAGCAGGCACAGCAGAAACTAATCTGTTCTGCCCTGAAAGAGCTAATAATAAGAGTTGAAGTAGAATAAATATATTGTACTTTCTAAGCAGAAAAAGACAGGTTGTTGGTATCATTTGAAATCAGTCACCTTTTTATGCATCTTAATTCCCTCTGGTGACACAGATACGCACCAAATCTACCTTGTACAGCATAAGCAGGAAAGGAGCTCTCTCTAATTAAATACTCACCAAGAGGGAAAAATGAAGACTTGGTTCAGCTTCCCTACATCTTTAAATCTACTATTAGTCACATATGTTACAATGTCTTCGTGTTTAGAACAAGAAAGTTGGTGAGTATGGGGAACGTAAAATGGAATGGGAAGGAAACTTCAAGCCTATCACTGCAGTGAAAGTCCTCGTAGATAGGTCTTGAGTTGTGTTAGCCAGCTAGGATTTATACTTGGCAATTTATTTTCTGCTTTGGGCAGGCTTGATTCACAGACTATGTTGCTACTACTGAATTAAACATGGCTGCAAGACAATTGTGTACCAAGGCCAGCTGGCACTGGAACAGCCCATTGTGTCCATGCTGTTAAATTCTCTTGGCATCTCAAATAAGGGGACAACATGCAAACTCCTGTTTGAACAGTCTCTGGCCCTGATGTAAACTTACAGATGAGCTCTGGAAATTTTTGGAGAGTAATAATTGGCCTGAGTCAGGAATGGAGCTAATCTGTATTCTTGAAGCTCAGAGGTCCAGGAATGTTTCCTCAGGTGCTGTTAATTACTGACATATGCATAGCCTATAGACTCTGTAACAGTCCCATTATTCATTCACGTAGTGGTTACTGATCCAGTCATTGTTTGGGTTGAGTCCGGGAGAACGTGTTAGCAGAAAGTGTAGGGGACAATGTCTCTGACAGTAAATTAAACTTTATCACAGACAATGCAAACAGCAGGCTTTAAAGAATTGTGCCTCTCTGTGTTTTTGTGTATTTCCTGCTTCCACAGCTTCTGATTACTTTCTATGCTGTGCCTGAACGCAAAAGCAGAGCAGTGATAGCAGAATGCTAGTTAGTCATGAAACCATAATTGCAGCATCCAGAGCAGACATTTGGGAGAGATTTCACGGAACACTCAGATTCAGTCAATGCAGAAAAGCACGGAAAAGATCACTTTGTTCAAAAATAGGTTTACAAAGATTTAAATTCTTTGTAGAATGATGGGAAGAGAGATCAAAGATGCATGCAAAGCTAAAACAATAAGCAATCTGGCTTTGTACACCGAGACAGCTTTGGAAACTTGTTCCCATTTTGTTGATAACAACATATATTTTCTCCAGAAATTCCAGCATTTACATGGTCACTGCTTGCATTGTTTTTCTGTATTTTATCTCTTCCTCAAGGGATTATCATTCAGTACCAGCACAGAATCTTAGAATCATAGAATCATAGAATCACAGAGTCATAGAATGGCCTGGGTTGAATAAGACCTCAAAGATCCTCTAGTTTCAGCCCCCCTGCCATTGGCAGGGTCACCAACCACTAGAGCAGGCTGCCCAGAGCCACATCCAGCCTTGCCTTGAATGCCTCCAGGGATGGGGCATCCACAATCTTTCTGGGCAACCTGTTCCAGTGCATCACCATCCTCTGTGTGAAAAACTTCCTCCTAATATCTAACCTAAATCTCCCCTGTGTTAGTTTAAAATCATTCTCCCTTGTCCTGTAACTATCAACCTGTGCAAACAGTTGTTCCCCCTCCTGTTTATACGCACCATTCAAGTACTGGAAGGCCACAATGAGGTCTCCCCTCAGTAGTTAAAGCCCAAACCGTTTCCCCTCTTTGTGTTTTTTTAAAGATTTTAAAAATTTAAAATCAATTTTGAAAATAGTGATATTTAAAGAAACAGTGAAAAGTGAGTTATAAAAAAAATGAGATCCAAGTCAAATGGTTCTTTGCAAAACTTTGGGGGACAAAAAAATAAAAAGCCAAACAAAACAGAAAATAAAAGCAATACATTTTGGTATCCATTTTGCAATGCCTCCTTCCTTATTGTGCTTGGTGTTTGTAGAGGAAGATACACTAAACTATGCAAGAAGAGTATTTTCAGATTTTGTTCTAAGAAGTGTGCTTCTCTTGACAAAGACTTTTAAAAGAAAGTTAATGGACTCATATTTCTGGATATTATTCCACAAGTTCCTGTTCTCGTTTACAGTTTGAAGCCTGGGTGGGGGGGGGAAAAGAAAACAAACAAAAAAACTTTCTAATTTTAATTTCAGTTCCACTGTGACTATTTGAAATATGACCAGTCTTACTTTATGATCAGATTTGCATGCTGAATTTTCTGGATGATTTAAAAACACTTTGGGGAATAATGGGCAGATCCCTATTCGTCTTGTCCTGCATTTGACCTGTCATTCAAGCTAACAGACACCTACTCAGTAGATCCAAAGAGAGAAATCTTTCCTGTGTTTAATGCACAACCCACAGTGTTTAATTACACTGAAATTTTTGGGTTATTAATCCTAAATGTACCCTTTTTAATGTCATCTTGTTAATTAAAATTCCCATGCATGAGCCATAGTAATACAGCATATAGGAAAAGTTCTACCTTGAGATGCTCTAATTCTTGAAGTTAAGAAAAAGCTGCTGCTTCTGTGTCTTTGTTGATCTTAAATATCTTATTCACCCACCATTACCTTTTTATTTAAATACACGGGAATCCTTCCTTTTTTCCCCCACTGCTTTCATGGCTGTGAGTAAAAGAATTGCTCATTAGTGAATCAAAGCATGTTCAGCTACTAGCAAGTGTGAGAACTGGTTGCAATGAGCTAAGTTGTGCTTGTGGCACAGCACTCAAGAGTATCCTGATGAAGACTGAAAATGGCCTATGTGTATTCTGTACACTGTCCAGATTGTCTTCCTCCAGAAGTGACAGATCAAGCAAAAGGTCTCCTTGATTCTCATGAATGTCATTAGTGCAGAGGCAACGTGGTGCTTCCAGAGTGAGCTGCTACAGAAGGGTATCTTTCCAAGATCATCCAGTTTTCGTGGAAAACTTTCTCACAGAAGTGGATTGCACCACCATTAGCATTTCTGCTGTGCAAAAACGACAGTGTTTATGCCACTCTTGGAACAGCTGCAACAGCAGTAGGAAAGCAGTCGTTTTCCTGGCCACAACCATGCAGTGATATGAAGCATCCCTTCACAGTGCAGCTTTTGTTTTCCTCTGGGATAGCAGATAGTATCGAGCAACATATGTGGACACTGAGTTAATGAAGTCAGTTGGTAGCACTGCTGAAAACATTTACTACTGATTAAAATTACCATCCCCATCCCCTTGTTCCCCAGGGTTTGTGAGAGCAGCTCTTGTCTGGGACAGAATAGAATGCCACTGTGCATCAAGAGGATTGTCTTGCATATTTGAAACCTAAAAACACTAATTTTTTGCTGGTGTGTTGCCAACTGGCATTGGGCTTGGGAAGGTGATGGCTTCCTTTGTGAGTTAGAAGGTGCCACCCATGAAGGTCTCAGCCTGACATACTCTGTGGCCAAAGAAGACGTGCAAAATCTGTTCTGCCTGTAGTGGCAACACACTGAGGGTAATTTCTTCGTTTCTTGTCTCCCAGCCTCGCAAATTGTTCATCATGAGGGCAGATGAAATGAGTCATCATGACTCTACTGCTGTCCATTTGAGCTGGCTGATTTGGCAAAGCATATGGCACTCACATCTCCCATCTCTCCTGCTCATCAGATGACATGTAGCCAGGCAGAGTGCAAACCTGCTTCTGAGCCTGTTCAGAGCTGTGGAGTTGCTCAATCACCTTAATACTGGACAACTCCACATCTTGCATTTAGCAGCGTTCCAGCTGTTGCACTGCCACCTCAGAACAAGGCTTCAGCAAGGCTGTGCAGTGTGACTAAGAGGAAGCTGGAGGGTTGTTGAGCTGCCCTTCCTAACTGGGCTCCAGTTTGCACACTACTTCCTTCACAGAAGAGTGTCAAAAGAGCAGATGGTGGCAGGGCATGAGTGCAAGAAGTGAAACTACAGCTAGTCCCCCCACCAGCTGCAGCTTGTTCCTGTCCTGTGAAAACCGGGAGGGTCATGTTGTCAGGGACGACCTGACTAATTGTTTTCTGCTGAGTGGTTGACAGCTGTTTGCTATAGTTTGAAATTACACATATGTTGGACATGAGCAGTAGATCAGCTTTTCTTCAATTTTCCTGTTCCCATTTGCTGTTTCCCCCTGAAGCCCTTTGTTTCCCATTCCTGGAGCCAGGCCCTGCTGACTCTGAAATCCCAGCTGTACTGTCCCATCCACTGCAGCTCTTTGCCGCAGGGTTTCAAATGCTTGAGATGTCAACCCTTCATAACTCTGATGCCATCCATCCCTGCTGTGAAAGCCCCCAGATAAATCTCTCAGCTGAAAACAAGTGTTCAGGAAGCTTTTGAAAAATGAATACAAAAATAAAATCAAATCTTTAACAAAAGGGGACATAGCAGCTATTTCCAGACATACTTGAACTGTAGATGAGGAAGATGGGAACTTCTCGAGTTCTTGCCCAGGATCAGCTGCCAGAACTTTTCAGATTTGTCTTTTGCTCTCAGCTTTTCCAGGTCCCTTTGATGTTCACACTGAAGCATCTGTGGGAAATGGTGAACTGTATCTTGATATCTATTGCCCACAGATGTCTGCAATGGTATTTAAGGAGTGGGGTTGAGATGAATGGTTTCCAAGGAGCAACAGATATTTTTTTGGCTTGCCTAGTTTTAGAGCTTGACTGTTGTCTGCTTGGCTCTGAGTCTGTGACAGTGCAGTACTGTCACACTTGTATGAATGCCAAGACAAAGGCAAGGGTTAAGCAAAAGGCAGGTTAGGTGCAAGGCAGGAATATAGGATGAAATCTGTGACAAAGAGGCCTGACTGTGGTGAGCGTCTGCAAACATCAGGGATGCAAGACTGTAGGCTTGCAGATGACATCTAAGGACCTATATCTTTGAATAAGATGAACAGAGTGGAGGCAAGAGGGATGCGTCTGATTGCTTGTCCAACCTCATCTCCTTCTATGACTGGGTGACCAGACTGGTAGATGAGGGAAAGGCTGTTGATGTAGTCTACCTGGACTTCAGTAAGGCCTTTGACACGGTCTCCCACAGTATTCTCCTGGGGAAACTGGCAGCCCGTGGTGTGGACAGGTTCACTCTTCTCTGGGTGGGGAACTGGCTAGAGGGCCGTGCCCAGCGGGTAGTGGTTAATGGAGTTAAGTCCAGCTGGCGTCCCGTTACGAGTGGTGTCCCCCAGGGGTCGGTATTGGGGCCCATCTTGTTTAATATCTTTATTGATGACCTAGACGAGGGGATTGAGTGTACCCTCAGTAAGTTTGCAGATGACACCAAGTTGGGAGGATGTGTCGATCTGCCAGAGGGTAGGGAGGCCCTTCAGAGGGATTTGGATAGGCTGAATAGCTGGGCTGAGATCAATGGGATGAGGTTCAATAAGGCCAAGTGCCGGGTCCTGCACTTTGGCCACAATAACCCCATGCAATGCTANTAGGAGGATGGTTGGACTAGATGATCTTGTAGGTCCTTTCCAACCTAATGTATCTATGAATCTATGAATCTATTGTGGGAAAAACACTGAACTTAGGCCACAGCAAAGCCAACTTAAAATATATTATTACAAAGTTAATCCATGAGAACTTTCTTATACATGTTTCAGGTCAGTGCACTGTATCATAGGGCCTCTGCAATTTTGGTCCAGTAGGGTTTAGAATGAGATTTACTTTGTGTTGAACCTCTGACCTAGAGGGTAGAGTGGCAGTATAAATACAACTTAAATGCCAAAAGCAACTTAAAATTGAGCTGTATGGGTTAGGGTAGCCTAGTAGATGGCATGCATGTTAAGAGCAGTCTGGTTAAGTTCATTTATATTTATACAAATTAAAATGTTAAGCATAAGGACCTTTTTTGTTTTCCCCACAAGCCATACTGTAACAGAAACATTAATTAAACACCATCTATGAACAAGTCAAATACGTTACAACTAATAGTTCAGTAAACTACATCCACAACTCAATTCCACACCTGTATGCACTCTGCTCTCACTAAGCCAGCCCTCTTGCTCACAAAGGTTTAAATTTGTCAGCTTGTACACATAGATAAGCCAAGTTTGTTTCCAAAAATAAACAAACAGAATTACTATTCTGTGATTCTGTGAAACGTGCACTGTGTAGTGCCCCAACAGACACAAATGTGTGTGTTGCATTTGGTATGCAAATTGCATAATGATAAGTGTGGCTAATTTGCTGTTTGCATCAGCGTTTCTTCAGCTTGTGAAATGTGCAATCTCAGAGATAAAACAAATGAACCCATCTTTAAAATTTTTAACCAAAATATGTAAAACACATTATATTCTAATCTAATTCTAATCTGCTACCTTAACAACCAGACAGACAGATTGTCCTGCCTTCAAGTTTATGTTAAATAATTCTTGTGAAAGCAGATAGGGAAAAAAAATGGTACTGTTTTGTGCCTGAACATCTTTTGAATGCTGAGAAGTTGATAGAACATTTTTTCCAAGTTCCTTACCTCCCACAAGGTACACCACTAAATAGGGAGATACAGGGATAATGGAGAGCGTCAGTACCATCCTGTACATGGTGAGGAATTGCCAGTACCTTGGATATCCTCACTGAATTAGCTCAACTGGATTCCATCTCTTTCAGGCTCTTAAACAGGCTCAAATGGGACATAGCTGACAAGATAAACTGACTCTGTGTGTTTCCAATCTTTTCTTTTGACTTCTGATTTTTGGTTGGGATTTAGACTTAGGAGCATAGAGTGCTGTGAAGATTTTATCTCTTTCTGTAAATGTTACGCTTTTTATTAATAACTCTATTCTTTCAGTGTAAATCTGTTTTTTGTTAACATTTTTTTCATATGATTAAGCAGGCTGATTAGTCATAAAAAAGACAACAAAAGTGAAAAGGGTCTACCCATGGCAGAGAGAGGCATGCGCTTCATAATCTGCAGATACAGACCAAAATGCAAAATATCCACTTGATTGAGCAATATCCTGAATGAGAGAAGACCTGTAAGACAGTCTGTAAGACCATACAGTGGATTAGATTTATAGATGAATACACAAATGTTTTCCCTAAAGAGTTAAGTGTGTCTTTTCTAGAAGGAACACTAGGCAAGGTGGTAGCTGCTGTCCCATGGCTCAGTGACATTACTCAAAATGTCACGCTGCTTTGCCATCACCTTTGCACGCATGCAGTGCCTTTTCAAGGACTGACATTACCAGGCCTCCAAAGTGGCTTCATGCCCTGGTGTGTCAAGTCGATGCCTGCCAAGCATGGTGATGGGGTCACTGAGCAGCAGCCAGTTGATCTGTCAAGCTCACGATCAGAAAGGACTATTCACAGCAGTTCCAATGCAGTAGAAGAATTCTTTTCCTACCAGTGACAGCTACAGCCCTGACAAAGATTTCAAGTAAAAACTGCCAAATGACACCTGTTCTGCTAAGCTGGAGTGTACCTTCCAGAAAGTCAGAATGTTTCAGGATGAGTGGGAAAGTGGTGCACAACAAGCTCATGACCATGCCTGCTGTAATGAAGAAAAGCAAGGAATCAGAGCAAAGATGTCAGTAGCTGCTACCCCTACATTTGTGCCTCAGACTTTTGTTAGTATCCGTGTTTGTAAAAGATCAAGTCTAATGTGAAAGCAAACAAACAAAAAACAACAACAACAAAACCAGTATCACTGACATTTTTGGAAACTATCTTGTGTTTAACCTCCTATTTCATACCCTCCGTAACTTATGCAGACTACTGCAAAATTAATTAATTTTTAGTAAGCCAGTTTTGAAATAAATGCATCTTGACACTGACTTTTAAAATGAAGCAGTGGAACATCAGATCTCTCAGATTAAAGCATTTTGAGCCAGACTCTTGAAATGCTCTAGTAACACAGCTACTACAGGTCACAGCTGGAATTATGTGTCCTGTTTCCTCACGTTGTTTTTTCACTTTCCCATCTTTCACTTTCTTTTGCATACACTGTTCTAACTGGTCTTGGCTTTACTTTTTGCAGGTTTTCCTCCACATCTTCTATTGCCCCATACCTTTTCTCCTATCTCCTATAAAAAGAGTTTTCTCCTCTTCCTCATCAGGGGTCGATTTGCAAATTTGAGCAGGTTCAGCAGAGTGCCATGAGGATGATGAAAAAGCAGTACTGCATGATGTTTGAGGTGTACCTGAGACCCATGTTCATAGTAGAGAAGAGCTGGATTGGTAGAGGTCTAATAACTACTTGAAAATGAGTTACTGAGAAGGAGGTGTCAGATTCTTGGAGGTGCAAAGTGAAATGACAAAAGGCAATGGACAAATAATGGCAATAAAAGCTCCAGATGGATCTGGGTAAAAGTATTCTCGCCATGAGAATGGCTAAGCCTGGAACAGGTGCACAGAAAGCCTGCAAGATCTCCATCCTTTGAGAAACTCAAGACTAGTAAGCAGGGCCCTCAGCTACCTGATCTGACTTAGTGAGCCACGATCTGAGTGTGTAGTTGGAGAATAACCTACATTATTCTGTTTTTCTGTCTTTGCTTCTTTTTGGTATGCTAGTCCCAGTTTTCTTAAGACTTTCTTTTCAAATAAGCTTCCTTTTAGCTCACCCCCACTCAAGCCACATGCTATTTGGTCTTCAGTAAGCAACACTGGCCCTGAAGCGAGATCACACTTTTGGTTGATGCAAACACTTTTCTCTCAGCAGTTCTTCATCCTGCTCTCCCTGCTGTCCAGTTGTCTTCGAACTGGAAGAAATTACTTCAGCTTTTAGATAACTTTACCTCCTCTGCAGCTAGCAGATAGAAGTAATCTACTGAACAGTAAAAGAACTGCTGAGAGTCAGAACCAGCTTGTTTTGTACAAGGTTGAACCCCACCATCCAGATTGTATCCAGATACGGCATCCAATGTTCTCTTAGGACACCACTATGTGCAGATTTTTCACTGCTTAGTATTTGAAAACTGAATTTAGAAATAAGGTTCTTTACAATCAATTTAGTAACATCAAGAATAGCAACATTCTGATGAAAAAAAACCCACAACAGCATAAAAATATGAAAAAGATGTTAAGATGCATCTCTTCTCATCATCATATTGTTCTTCCAGTATTTAAAGGGAGTTTATAAACATGGGGGAAATCAACTTTTTACACGGGTAAATAGTGATAGGACAAAGGGGAATGATTTCAAACTAAAGGAAGGGAGATTTAGATTAGATGTCAGGGGGAAGTTTTGTACTGACAGAATGGTGAGGTGCTGGAACAGGTTGCCCAGAGGTTGTGGAAGTTCTGTCCCTGGAGGTGTTTAAGGGCAGGTTGGCTGGGGCTCAGTCTAGTACTTGATTTATCAGTTGGCAATCCTGCCTGCGGCAGGGAAGTTGGAACTTGATCTTTGAGATCCTTTCCAACTCAAGCCATTCTATGATTCTGTGGTTCAGTGATCCATACAAGTATGCCACTAAGGCAAAGTGGATGAGAAAAATAAAGGTTTCCATTAATAACATAGGTATAACCTTATCCACCACAGCACAATTTCTGTGCTCCATTTAAAGGCTGAATGACATTTAACACTCAAACTAACAAATATCTGATATTTACATGGTAGCTACTATAGTCAGTATTAGACTGGCTCTTGAAAAGAAAGTTACAAATAGTTTTGGCAAGAGTCTGGTTTGGTCTGACAGCAATGATATTAACTTGCTATTACAGTACATGGCAATGCTAAGGCTATTTGCTAACTGCAAACAGGCAGTGAAACCTAGCAATCTGATGCTTCCTTAATGTGTTAGCTCTGAACAGATAGTACTCAGAATGACGAAAACATCAAATTATTGCACTTAGAAATGATGGTGGTGAAGCAGAACTCTCAGGCATGTCAGGTAAAATCTTTTTCAGTGGCTTCAACTCTTCAAAAGCAGCTCTGACAGTGATGCTTTTCAGCTGGACTGATATAGGCTAGCTGTGGTCAGCTTGCATAGAATGATGCACTTTCATGCAAAGCCAGCGTGCAGCTTCTGAATGCAGTACTGTGAATGCTTCTGCATATGCTTTGTGAGTACTGCACATAACTCACTTTGTGAGTACAGCAGCACAACAAACTCCTTCCCCTGCCAGCTTCACTGTTTGTTTTTTTGTGTCAATTCAAAAAACATTTTCAGCTGAACTGGTGAAGGCACCTATTTTGTGAACTGGCTCAACTGCATCAGTCATCGAAGATAAAAGCAAGTACAACCCCTTAGCTGGTTAGTTAGGTATGCTCTGAGGTCCAAAGGGATTACACCAGACTAAGCGATGAGAACACGACAGAAAAATGATATCACCATCATCAACAACAAACACTGAAAGCAGCTCAGTAAGTAATGAGAGTTCCCAGCCATTGCACAAATAAAAATATCAGGAACAAAGCAATACTTTATGTCCTGTGACATTTTTCAGAGCATGCTTTACTAAGCCAACTAAATCAAAAGGTTTGGAGAACAATTGTGTGAGAACAATCAGGAGAGGAAGGTAAGTTTCAGGTAATGTTTGAAGAAAAGCAGGGAAAAACAAGTTATTCTGGAAGGCTGTTTCAAATAAAAGGGAGAGAAAGAAAAGGCCCTGCACTAATAGTGTAGAACAACAGATGCTGCAGAACCCAAAGGTAGATTAAAAAGAGCTCAGCAGAGGCTGATGAGGGCCATGAAATTCACAGTACCCTTTACCTTTTGGGCAAGGCTTGAAAACGGTGCTTTGAGTGGTTACTGGAAATAAAAGGTTGAAGTTTTATCACCTACATCAGCATTACTGTAATAGGGCTTTGAGGTTTAGAGCTGGGGCTTTTTGAGGATAAGTAAACATTCACACATAAATCCACAGCCAATGTCTGCCCCAGAGACTTCCTGGTCTACACTTAGGGCAAGGATCCAGAGGTGGAATGCAGACAGTGAGTGGTAGAAATTTTATTGACAAAATGAGTTGTGAAAGAGATGGTACCGTGATAGGAGAACCGGTGATTGAAAAGTGGAAAAAACGTTTGCCAATATAAAGAACAAAATGTTTGCTGCCAGTGTACCAGTGACCAGATCAGGAACAGAGTAAATAGAAAAAGGGAGTGGAAGAAGTGCACATCAGATGTGTGTGAGAGATCTATAGGGAACTTCAGTTGATGTAAATAGCAAATAAAAGCAAAGAAAGAGCCACATCTTTATTGTTCTGCCTACCAGATTGTGTACATATGGAAGAGGAATAACAGTGCCAGAATCAAACATGTATAGTAATAGTAGTTAGACTCTGAATTTCCCTCATCTCACCATTAGTTCATGAAGTTGTGAGACGTATTTGTTGACAGATTTGATTCCTGATCATTATTAATGGGATTTGTTATGATTACAACTGGATACCACTGCACTACATACTGTGTGAACAAAGAACAGCATTTCCTGATAAAAAGTAAAGAGACATTATATAAGTGGAATAAAATCCTCCATATCTCAGTGGCACAGCACAATTCTAGCTTCATCAGCTACCTACTTTTAAACATTACAGCAGAGATAAATCCTGGAAGGGGATTTCAAGAGGGAAGATGAATTTCAAGAGATTCCAGTTGTTTTAGGTGTGGACTCATGCCTCCAAAATTCTGCCAGGAATTATTACAGAACGTTAGGCTTTACTCACTAATTCTCTTGCACTCTATCTGTAGTCGTAAAGCTGTTTAGTGTTTAGTGATTATGTATGTATGTACAAACACGTACACACAAAACAGTCACTCCAAGATTACTGACTACGTGTTTATCTTCCTGATAGAAGATATCTTTTTCCACAGCCTTTGGGTAATATCAGACTGACATTTAGTGGATCCGAAGTTCAAAGCTCTGTACTTGCAGATAGAATGGAATGAGGAAAACATTTTATTTATTTTCTTTTCTACCAGTGTTTTTCTTCTCTCTCTGCTGCTTTTAAATAAATCAAGCGTATGACCGGAATTATGTTTTATGTTTTGTTTTGCTGGGAGCAGAATTTGACTTAAGTCGTGGCATTCTTACTGGTATTCTGGTCTTCAGTGTTCCTTTATCAGCATTCCTTTATCCAGGAATCTCTTTGAAATTCTTCAAGTGCCATGCAAGAGCTAAAGGAGTGTCTGGGGGAGCTGAGAGAAAAGACCTCTGGCTCAAGCACTTCAGCTTTCTTACAGGAAAGCTCTGGTGAACACTCAGTACTATTCTCTCCCTCTGATGCTGGTAGTACCTGAAACTTCTTCATGAGACAAAAACCTGAGAAAAATAACATCAGCCTTTCCAACCTCCCTTAGGAGGCTTTACCCTTGAATTCCCTGCTGCCTGTCTCACAGCAAGAGACCTGTGTATTTTTTGCACCCAGGTGGGTAATTGCCCCAGGAATTCCCCTTCATGTCATGGCAGAGGATCCAAGCATAGGGGAGAGTACAGCTGGCTGGACAGGACTCCACTGCACTTTCTTCCCTACTTCACAGTTTATGTCATAGGGAAAAAATAGAAGTCAAAGTAACTGCACAACGGCTACAGGATGTCCTGTTGCATTTATCTAGCTATGCAGGCAAATGACTCACTCAAAATATTTGATGATCGGAAACTGTTATGTTTTTCTTTCTTTTTCACATTTGTTCCTGAGGCAAGCATTTTAACTCTGAAACATGGTTAATGGCAGATGTTTTAAAGCTGTGTGAATACAAAGAAAGAGTAAGTAAACCAAGTCTGTCTTTGAAAGCTTATTGGAGCCCAGAAAAAATATCATGTGACAAAAATACATCTGCCCACATTTGAAAGCGATGTGACAGCAGCAGCAAACAGCATCATCCAAATTGCTGGGAAAAGTCCTGCACAAATCATCTTCTTTGGTGTGAATTATACTGAATTTATATCCCGATACTTTTTTTTTTAATTTTTTAATAAAGAGCTGTCCATCTTGCCAACCGCAGTTCACACCATCCCTGTCACAGCAGCTCTAACAGCTTCAGGCTGTTCCCCAGCCAGCACTGTGTGCAGAAGCCATGTAAGGCTCCCACCTTGCAGCAGCCAGGTTGTGGATTGCCAGCATGTGGCCAGCCCATGGGTGTAGGGACGCCTGCTGCCTGCTTCCTCTTTTGCCACACCTCTTCCTAACCTGCCTGGGAGAGGGGGGACCCTGAGCCCCATTCTCTGCTCCCGGGGCCATATAAAATGAATAGAGATCAGCAATAAAGCCTGTGGCTGTGTTATGACCTTGTATGTGCTGTGCTGAGAAACAATCTCTGTCCAAAAGAGCAGAGACTGGATGTTTCACTATGGATTGTATTTTGTGTGGTCATGTATTAGAAGCAGAAAAAAAAAATAGAAAAAAAATAAAATTAAGCATTTTAACTGAGGAGGAGTGAATAAAGGGTTGGAATGACCGTGAGATGATTTTATCTACCTTCAGGACTCAAGATTTCTTGCATCATGTTTTCTCAGCAACCACAGATCTAGAAATTCACATGTGATTTTTCAGGTTTGTTAAGGAAATCAAGATCTTCATGTGGTTCCTCGATTGCTATCAGCTGGAGAATGAAGAAAATGCTGAATCCCATGACATTCATGAGATTGTGAGTTGCGATAGGGCTGACTCTAAGCACACAGAATTATCTTGACATGCTAATGCTTATTTTTGGCAGAGTGGTCAGCTGTTTCAGCGTAAACTTTCTCCCTCTCTCTTTTGGTTATAAGAAGTTGTTTTTCAGTGTTATGCAGTAGAGAAACAGATCGGAAGTGGTAGTTCCTGCCCTGAGGACAAGTCTGAAAGAAGGTGGGGAGGCAGAGGAACTTTTTAAGCAGCTCAGTGGCTTGGCCAGATACCCAGCTCTGTTTTGTCTTTCAGTCGGAGCTTTGGGCCTCAGCAACACTTGCACAGAAGTCTGCTGGGTTCTGCAGAGCAAGGCATAACTAATGGCTGTGTGAGAATATCATACAGTTAGACTCACAAAGCCCAAGTTTTAGAAAGCCCATTTATGGCCTTTTCCAAAATAACAGCTCCCTCAGGCTCAAATGCCTCATACCCAAATAAAGATTTGGATTAATTCATAAAGAAATTGATTTGTCTGCTAGATTGCTTCCCATGGATCAGTCCATTCACAAACACAATACATGCAGGCATCCAGCTGGGTGGTACTGCTGCCTGTTTCAAGGCAATAAACAGCTCAGTGCAGGGCAAAATTCAAAACTTATATTTATTCCACAGAGAAATGAAAGCAGGAGATGTTGCCTACTGATTCACTGCCAGAGAAAATAGTACCTACTGTACCTGCTTCCATTCAGAGATTTCATCAGATCAAAGTACAACCAGTGATATTATCAAGCTTCATACTGCACTAAAAAAGGTTTCATGAATGGCTGCAAAACATTTTAATTACATTTTCAAACATGTTACTCGTCGCAACTTAATGAGCTGCAGTCTCTCTTAACAGCGGTGTACAAGGGGCTGGTATGGTTCTTCTGAACATCGGAGTTTGGTCTGGGATAAACCCTTCAATGGAAGATTGAAATGGCATCTCTGCCACCCCAGAACAGGTATCCTTACTGCTTAAAGAACAAGTGAACACTGTTCTTGGACATAGGGTTTGGTTTTTGAGTGGTCCTGTGTGGAGATAGGAGTTGAACTCAATGATCCTTGAGCATCCTTCCAGCTTGGGATGTTCCATGACTATGACTCAGGCTGCTTCACAGGGTAATTATCTGCAATGTCCCCTCCCAGGGCAGTGGGATCTGTGCACCATCATAGGAAACTCAACAGTGGCCCATGAGAGGCTAATACAGAAGCTGTTCATTAGAGCTGGTAAGAGCAAATGTGCTCCACAACAGCTTGCCAAGTGATGATAATTGCTTAGGAACAGCATTTTTATTTCAGTTATTACAAAATAAAAATAAAAAAATAATATTAATTAAAAAGCAACAACAACAAGAGACTCCTTTTCAAGACATATAATTTGGTGGGAGAGAAACTAAAGGAATGACAGGGATGAGGAACAGAAAACTTGGAGGTAGGAAAGGGGGGTCCCCGGGACATAAGAAGTTAATAGGAGGAGATTGTAATCCATTTATAGAAAATGTGGTAACCAGCCCTAGCTCTTGAAGCAATTGAGGTGGCAGAATCAAGCTCAGAATGTTAATTAATGTAACTAAAGAATGAGTATACTTATCATCTGATATAAAGCAATTTCAGAAACACCCACATTTTTAAAATAATAGTAATAACAGTAATTGGAAACATGAACTGACAAGTCACTCGCAGCCCATTATACTGCAGCAGAGTGGAAGAGCTCATACCATTACAAAGCACCCTACTATCAACCCCACAAAAATACAACACCAAAAGGAGGTCTAATTACTGCACAGAAGATGTAGGATATGCTACAGACATGGAGTCCAAATCACAATGCTTCTCCTAGGTCTTATTTTTGGGATAGGGTGGAACTCAAACCCCATGCCAGTAGCTGGATTCAGAAACACTGGCTTGTCCAAACAGGTGTGTCCTTTGGTGAGTCCAGTCAGCTGTTCTGAGCTACCTGCTTTCACCTGGATTTGCTAGAAGCTGAGGAAGACTTCATCAGGTAAGAGGAAGAGGCTTTTATCTGCCTCACTTCCAGGAGTGCTCCCACTGCCTTGCAGTAGTATCCTAATTAGATGACAGTCCTTGTCTTAATGTTGGATTACGTTAATGTTAACTTTAGTATGGATATTAGGAAAAAAATACTCTCAGAAAGAATGGTGAGGTATTGGAACAGGGAGGTGCTGGAGTCACTGTCCCTGGATACATTCAAGAAACACGTAGATGTGGCACTGAGGAACATGATTTGGTGGTCATGGTGGTGATGGGTTGACAGCTGGACTGGATGGTTGTAAAGGTATTTTTCCAATTTTGATGATTCTGTGATTCCATGTATCTTGAAAATGAATATCCAGGTCTCTCAGAACTCTCCTATTTGCGCTGATATAGGATAAGAGTAAAACTTCGAGGTACCAGAAAGGAGAAACCTGTCCTTATGTGTTACACAGGGGAGTGTGCCATGATCCTTGAGCCCGAATTGACTGGACAGTAGCCTCTGCCTTGCTTTTTCTTGCCCTCCTGTGTCCTGAGCCAAGGCAGATGAGGACCTATAATGGACGTCGGCACGAGCCTCATGTTGCTATGCTGTAGCCGGCCTTAAAAAGGAAAAAAAGATAAACAGTCTTGCAAATAAGCTAGAAACAGCCAGATGCAGTCTGGATGCTGAAGGGAAAAAAAAACCTTTATTTTCTTCCAGCTATTCTGATCTTCACTTTATGGAATTCAAGCCTAGAATAATTTTTGTTTGTACAATGCAACCACAAGAACAGCTACACAGAAATGCTCTCTGCTCAGGCCACATCAGCATTTGGTGGCTCCAGGGCACCTTATCCTGTGGCTGCCCATGGAAGATGGCAACCAAAGGAGAAGGGAATCAGGACCACATTTGCTCTCCTCATGCTTCCTGATATTAGAATTCCCATTCAGTATAATGTACAGGGTGACCCAATGCCTAGTTAGCCCCAGAGCCAATGAGCAGCAGGAGCAGTGTGAAGTTAGTTTTGACGTCCCTCATCCCTCCCTTGTGCCCTACACAGCCAGCAGCTCAGCCACGCTGAGGCCTGCAGTTTCCTCTGGCTTTGTGCACCATGGATGAGATCCACCTGGACCCTCGCCCCAATCTTTCAGCTGTTCAGAGGAAGCTGGGGAATTCGGTTCTAACTTTGTCAGCGTTTCCCTGTGAGTTCGCACTGGGACTGCGATTTGCAGATTCCCATCTGTGGCCAGGCTCAGCCCGCTGATTTCCATGCACAATGTGGTTACGCTTTGCTCTCTCCTTGTGTCTTTCCGGATGTCTGCCATCTGGCAGGTCCTACTCCCATTTGCAGTCTTCTCCAGCGAGGGTGACGGATTTGCTTGCCACCAGCCACACAAACACACACATTGTGTGCCTGTGTGCCTCTGGCTGTGTGCCTGGCTTCTCCCGCCTATAGCATAGCCCACCCATTCTGTGTATCTCAACCCTGATGCATAATCAGCTTAATATACAATAATAATTCCTTCCTATTTCAAAACAATCTTGCTCTTCTTGCTACTACTTCATTAATTTCTTTGGCTGAGTTGCACATTGGCTTCACCGAGCTGCACACAGCAGCTCTATTCTCCCTGGGTATCTTTAGACTGGTGATTCAATTAGGATCAAGAATACATTTCTCCTTAACATATTTTGTGGTTGCACCTCTTGCAATGCAACATAGGCATGGAGTGTGCAAGGTGGGACCCTGCAAGGTGACACTTACCAGAAAGATCCCCAGAGCCACTGACGTGCACTCAGCCCATGGGAGCAGATTGGTGCTGCTTCCTGATAAAGGCCCAGTGATGGGTGCTCCATAGGGGCACTGACTCTTCCTCTAGCACTTTTCCTATGGCTCTGCAATGCTTGTCCACACAGACACAGCTGCAGCAACCTCTCTATCATGTACTGATTTGGGGTTGGAATCTGAGTGGTTGTGGTAGGAATGCAACACAACAGAAAGAAAACTAGGAATCTCTCCTTGGCTATGAGGAAAAGATCTGGGGCTCACTCCATTCACAGCACTAAGTAAATGCTCAGCTACAACTAAGAGGGTTCATCAAGAAGCTATGAGTTATAATCAAAAGCTTCAAAACTTTCAAAACTGTCTTTTACACATATTACTTTTGTGTTTGACCATAATAGTCTTAGCAAACATATTTTATGGTACAAGCAGCAAACTGCAGTATTCTTATTTTCTCTCATGACCAGAAAGCTAACAGTTATCACACTCTGGCCACTGGCTTTTTTTGTTCTGTTTTTAATGAAAAACTGAGCAGGAAAGGACAGTGGCGGCCTGAATAGATGGGTGTTGGCTGTCTGCTGCTCTGCCTCTTTCCTAGTGGGCCTATCCACTGGATCAGCTCTAGTATTTTTCTCTAATGGTAGTTCTCCTGGTGTACTCCTGTGCTTCAGAGCCCTACTGTGGCTGGCATGGTGCAGTTTTTGTATTTACTGCCTTTGCAATAGGCTGTGGGAAGTGACCTGCTGGTGGTGATCCTGGCCCTGCCACTGAGTGTGTGCTCTCAAAAATGCATGCAGGCAGCTGTCATCAAGGTCATCTGGTCACTCTTCCAGTGGAAATGATGACTGAACCTCCCAGTGCTGATCAAAAGCCATTCCAAAAGTCACACTGCAGAAGAGCAACAGAAAGAAACAGCAGGAATTTGGTCTTTTCTTAATAATATTTTGTGTAAGTCTCTATAAGCTGCCATGGAGCCATGGACATCGCTCCATCATTGCTTGCTGTGGTCCTGCTGTGCAAGGCTGAAGCTTCTTCAGCACCAGCAGATCTACGACTGCTGGCAGCCATCCCACCAAACACCAGTACGGGGCTGGGCACCATGTTCTTCCCTCTTCAGACTTTCTGGAAGAACAGGTACCTATAAACTGTGATATACAAATTCTGGCTCCTTTTATTTCCCTCCCAAGCTGGGTCCCTTCTCACTGTTAAACTGTTGTCTGCTGCTCCTTGGAATTCCTTCTCAAGGCATTTTTCCAAGGTCCACTGATCATGTCTGTCTGCAGCCCACACCCTCGGATTCATTTCCCTTTAGGTTTGTGTCTGTCAAGTAGCTGTTCACCACTGGCTCCCCCTCTGGGTTCCAGAGATTATGGATCTTTAGGAGTTCTCTGAGCCTTCTGTATTGGCATAGCTCAGCTAACTGGCCTGTCATATCAGCCAAATTGGATTTCTTCTTGGCAGACCTTGATTCTGCAGCCACTGCATTCATTTGTGAACCGCATTTCTACTTAAAAATAGATGAAATGGTTTCTCCCCTTAAGTGCTTATAACATAGCAACAATTTTGCATTAGGTGATTGTTCTCATTAATAGTGAAAATAAATGTTCTGTTTGAACACCTCCAGGGGCAGTGAATCCACTACATTCCTGGGCAGCCTGTTCCAAAGCCTCGCCACTCTTTCTGAGAAGAATTTTTTCCTAATATCCAGCTTGAACCTCCCTGGTGCAACTTAGGACCATCCCCTCTCATCCTATCACTGATACCTGGGAGAAGAAACCAACCCACACCTCACCACGACCTCCTTTCATGGAGTTGTAGAGAGCAATAAGGTCACCCCTGAGCCTTCTCTTCGCACAGTCCCAGTGCCCTCAGCTGCTCCCCATCAGACTTGTGCTCCAGATCCTTCATGCCTTCACTGCCCACATTTGGCATACTACTTCTTGTTGTGAGGAACTCAGAACTGAGCACAGTACTCAAGGTGCAGCCTCATGGGGGCTGAGTACATAGGGATGATCACCTCCCTGCTCCTGATGGCAACACCATTTCTGATATATGCTAAGACTGGGGCTAGAGAAACCTCAACCCACAAGAAAACTCAGTGGCTTTAGAAGGTCAGGCACCAGGCTGAGCCTGTTTGTGCTCTTAGGCAGTAGGTGTTGAATCTGTACATGCTCGGCTCTCCTATGCAGCCTTTCAGATTGAGCTCCTGTATGCCAGTCGTGCAGAGTGTACAATTTACTCCTATTCAATGTAATCATAGGTTGTCCCTGTGCCTGGAACAATTTAATGAATACCTTGGGACTTGTGCTGCTGTCAGATCGCAATACCACCTTTCACAAAAGCTCTCACCACCATTTCCGTTGCTGGTTGTGACACTGTGAAGAACTTCTTGAGCTCCAGACAGGCATGATATCAGGAGCCCTGATATCATAAATGTATTTATTCAGGTTGCACCAACCTGCAATAACCACGCAGAGAAATATCCTCTCTGATAGTGTTAGTTAGTCTTCAGGCACATTTTTAGGATAAGAGACCAGGGAAAGGCAACCAAGCAGCCAACAGCAAGCTGTTTCTCACATTAGTGTGGTGTTCAGGCTCTGTCAAAGCCATTGCACTGCCCTACCACACCACAGCAGTTTCACAAGAAGGCTGCAGTGCAGTTTTGTGAAAGAGGAAGAAAATAGCTGGAGCTATAAAGAGACAGGAAGGACCATGCTGTAATCAAGGCAGACTGCCTTTGGTAGCATTTCTTCTCCTGAGTCTGAGAACCACAAAACCAGAGCAACTTCAGCAGGTTTTGGATGAAGCCTGCACTGCTGGGAAGTGCATTGAGACTCTTCGGTTTTGGACCAAGGAAGGTAGGTGGTGGGCAAGAACCCACGGAAAAACTTCAGATAAATCATTTGCATAAGACAGGAGTGGACAGCGTCAACATAATACCCCAAAACCCTGAGGTGCCCTTGCTGGGACATGAAGAGACAGTGGCCTTTGGCTCTTCCCATGCAGAAATAGAGGCCTCAGCAGGAAAAGCCTGAGCAAATGATGAGTCTGTGCTGTAGGATGCAGGGGTGCACTGCACAGCTCCACGCACAGCTCTGATGAGAAATTCCCCACACAGGGAAACCCTTGTGCAGCGCCCAGCTGCTGCTAATAGCATCTCGGGCACCTTCAGGGGACACCACAGGGGCAACTTCATGCTCAGAGGCTGTGCTGACTGGGGCTGGAAACCCAGCACAAGGCCTGTCTGCAGAGTCGGCCCTTCCTCCTGCCTGCTCCCCACGTGGCTGCAGTGAGGGTGCTTACTGCTTGGGCCTATCTCCAACATGCTGCATTTAACAGCCCATCTGGTTCTGGCCATTCCTCCAGCTTTTTTCCAGCCAGTAATGCCTTCTGCAGTGTAATGAGTAACAAATCTTGCATTCTTCTTATTATTATTATCATTGTGGTAGTGGTTGCTGTTGCTATTATATTTGGCATGACTTTTGGGGAGCATTTTTGGGACTTCAACAAACAACATCAGCACAGCATCCCTGTTAAGGCATCCCCACAGGACACATGCCAGGGAAGCACTCCTCACTGACCCAGTGGGCTGGAGTGCACAGCAGCTTCCCCTTCTGGCAGCTGTAACAGGAAAGTGTTAGTTCTGCATCTGTTCCAAGTCTGGTTTTGCTGCATTTATTCCTCTGCTGCTTCCTCCTCCCCACCTTCCTTTTGGCAATGAATTAAAAAAACAACAGAAACCAGTGCACGGTAGGCATTCCTCACTTGAATACACTTGCCCAGATAGCTTTGTTCTGGTTCCATATAGCAACCTGAAACTTCCTTGACACTGAATATCAACTTTAAGAGCTCTGAAACCCAACAAGATATTACCAGTGCTGGGAAGACTGAACCAGCACTGATCAATCAATGTGCTGGGTCAGGACTGCCCTTCTTGATATTAACGGTGGGCAGATTCAAATGCAGAGAGAGCCAACCAAGTGAATATGACGCAATTTCTACTGATTTGTTCAGTGAGTTACTGCAAGTTTTCCCTGCACTATTTACGGGGTTTCCCTCTTCTAAATGTTACCAAGGTCACTGTGCTGTGACACTTAATTTGTTTGTGTAACCCCTGAGCAGTGCACACAGAGCCAGATGTTATTTCAGAAACTATGCTTGCGGAAGGTCTAAAACCTGTACGTTAGAACGTCATGGCACAGTGACTCTTGCCATAACACCAACACAACTGTTTCAGTGGCACGGAGCTTCCTGCCATGAAGGGAGGGTCGGGCTGCCTCAGTGCCCTGCTCCCATCCCATTGGATCTGCTGCTGCTCTGCACCTTGCAGTCTGATTGCTGGAGCTGCATTTTTCATCCCTGCATGCCAAAAGAAACAAAGGAACCAGCGGGCTTGGTTTTGTACCTGATTTAATTAAGATAAACTTGAGAAATCAGAACTTTGAGAGCATGGCAGAAAGAGTACACATTTACGGTGGCTAGTACAAATAGTAGTCTGCCTCCAAAAATACTCTGCATTCTTTTCATAGCTTCTTTGGGCAGATTAAAATCAGTACAAGACTAAACCTCTATGACTATTTACTTCACACTGGCAATCTAACTTCTTGGTAGCCTAACACTAATTTGTTGCATGTGATACGCAAAATACTACTGGACTCAAAATGGTATTAAAACTCTGGAAATTTACTTCTGTTTCAGCACGTTACATTTTTCCCAAAATACCAAGCAGAACAACACCTTACAGAAACTTATGTAATGACTGATGCTGTCCTCTAGGAAGAGTTTGTTGGTCGAAACTACCGACGCCCATGAAGCGAATGCTCTTAGAGGTATGTAAGGTTTAAGGTTCTATTAGGGTCAGTCCGTTAGGTTTAACTGAGTGATTCTCCACCCTGGAAAACTGCACCTGCTCTGGCTGAGCATGAAACTGGCAGTAACCACTTATATCGCAACCCAGCAGAGTCCATTCTGATTTCAAGTGGTATTTAGGACAATCAACCAACCAACTAACCAACCAATCTCTTCTGGTTACACAGAAAAACAGGCATAAACAAGGTTATTCTTCCATTTTTTGACTCTTACCATGCTTGCAAGGCTCAGTAAAAGCCTTTAACAAATCTTTTTACCCTTTTACCACTAGGTTCACTAAACTGGAAGCAAACACTGGAACAGTAAAATGTTGTACGTTGTATGTCATGTTTCAGCCTCTACTTCTGGAAAACTGGATGCTAAGCAAAATCAGACCACTTTTCTGATAAAAACAAGCGACAAAAATGAGGTAAAACAAGTGGTGCTAGCAAGATTTCTAAACGCTTCTGAAGTTATTCTTAACCTTGGGAAAGAAAAAGGGCCAAATAATAAATGACATCCTTTCTGTAGGCCCAATATAGTCAAATTTCAGTGTACAGAGAACTATAAGGTACACTTATAAAGTACACATTTATTTTCCACATGGCCTTGTGATTTTATGGCTTTTCTTTTTTAAATTTAGCTCATAGTGGAATAACATCACTACATTTACATGCTACTGCTGCAGCATGCTTGGACCTGTAATACCAGCACTCTTGCCACTCTTTGTCCTCATAGCAGAAGGGTTGTCTACAAAGCCAACATATTTCTCAGGACGTAGCAGGCGTACAGTGCAGGACCTTCCTTGCCATTCTTTAGGAAATACTGCAGAGCACGTAGCTTCTCTCCAGTTCCTCTTAAATACCAGCACAGGGGCCTGCACCATCACAGCAGTTCCTCTCTTCAGCACGGTGCAAAAATGCAGTGATGGAAATTAAACAGTGAAGAGTATATCTCACATGAAGGTAGGAAATGCTCATTTAGCAGTTTAGCAGTTGCCTGGTATTGGATGGACAGTACATTTAGGAAAATCTTTAAATATGTCTTTATTATCTTTAAAAATAATTATTCTCATTCTGTCGTTTGACACTGTTATTCTACAGAGCTTTGTTCATCAGCACAGATGCATGGTTTAGTGCTTAGCCTTTGCTGCCTTCAACATCATGATTTGCTGCACTCCTAGTAGAGGAGAATCAGCACTTCTCATCTTTAAAATTGTATTCCTACACTCTTACCTCTAAATCACTATCAACATTAATCTTGTATGCTTTCTATAAGCGTGTTCCAGTGAGAATGCCACATCTGTGTCCCACAGACACTTCTCTTATTGCCTGACTCCTTTTCTGCTTGAAGATATGTCCAAAGGCAACTGTTCTCCTGCAAAACCCAGAGTGGGAGAGGATTACTCTTCCTGAGGATTAGTGCTCTCCCAGCTGCTCTGTGCAGACTGCATAGGAGCAGGTGTCCAAAAGGGTACACAGACCTGTGTGTAGCTGCTCCGCTAAGCTACTGGAACAAACCTACAGTCAGTTTTCTCCTAAATATCTTTAAGAAGGGAAAAAAAAAGAATAAACAGCAAAGCAGAGGGTACAGCCCTGCTGCCAGCCACAAACACACCCTCTGTAGGCTACAGAACTCATTTTAGCAAAGACGTGGGCCTTTGTGTCATGAAGAAACCCAAAAAAGGTTTCTAGGCGAGCAGGGAGCCTGAGAAGGCAGAAGACAGCTGCATCTGGTGGAGCGTATCTGACCACTTAGGTCCATGTTACATTCCGGTGCTTGTGTTTTGTAACCACAGACAGCAGTTTTTGACACACAGTGTCTTTCAAACTATTCAACGCCCTGATCTTCCGGAATGGAATGAGTACTGCAGAAGTGCACATCAGAGCTACTAAGAATTCCCCAGGGCCCCTTCAGCTGGCTGGACTTGAGTCTTGCAAGACTGTGTTTAGAAAGAGCTTTTTCTACGTTCACAGCTACTCTAGTTTTAAAATTCTGTCAAAATTCTTATAAAACATTTATTGACAGTAGCAATGGACAGAGCACTGTTCAGAATAGAAATTAAAGCAGAAAACAGCTTTACATCATTTTGGACAAGCCAGCTGTACTAAGGTTTAAGCAGTGATGTAGTCAATGAGGTTGTGCCTGGAAGAACATACATTGAATTCAGGAGAGGTCAGGCCTTATTAGATCCCCAAAATAAGCTGTTATTGTCTTCAGTTTGTTATTGAGAAAATTTTGTTCTATTTCAACTTTCCCTCCTGGCCCTGCCAAGGAAGCGATCTGAAAAACAAAAGGACAAGAAGCAAGTCAACCAATGCACAGGTAAAGAGGAAAACCACAAAGTTTTGTTCATGTCATGTAAAACATCTTTGCTTTGGTATCACTGGTGCCCAATGCCTCCGGTCCTCTGCGTGCCTCCTTTTACTCATAGGAGTGGGTCTGTGGGTTTCCTGGGACCTGGAATTTGTGGCTATCCTGTCAGACAAGAAAATAGAACTTGAGAATTAAATCACTACTTCACACAGTGCTGAGATGAGACATACTACAGCCTGGTGTGCAGAGCACCAGGCATGCGAGTGTCCCTGCTGCTCGCCTGGTAATGGTGACAGCAAAAAAGCAAGGAAAAATCCCAAGTGTTAAAAGATCAAAAAATATTTAAAGACCAAAACGCAAAGTCTTATGAGCAGATTAAAAATAAATCCTGAAACTGGGAAGCACCAAGGTTGTGCTGAAGAGCTGGGGAAGGGAGAAACAACCAAATCAAAATAAAAACATCACAACAAAAAGATACGCGGCCCACACTCCAAACAGCTTTTGAAAATATCAGATTTTTTTTTTTTTTTTCCTGTTGCAACAACAAAAGAAAAGCTGCTGCTGTGCGCAGGTGAATCTCAGACAGTGTTGACAGTAAGGCAGCCTGCAGCTGAGCAACCGCTGAAGAACGCGGCAGGCAGAGAGCCCATGAGGCAGCACCGGCCCTGCCTGCAGCCACCCGAGTGAGGACGTCACCGTTCACGCTCTGCTGACTGAGTGCAGTGAGCACCTTCAGTGCTTAATGATTACAGAGGACAACTGCAAGGGAAACACTGCCGTGGACTTCGTCTTTTGGACTGGAGCACGCAGCCCTCTGTACCCTTCCGCTCGCGTTTACAGCGCCCAGTAGCACTCTGGCAGATGACAGATGCTCCTTGCTGCAGGCCTCACAGCCCTCCTCCTGCCTGCTAATGGAAAGCCATCTCTGTGGTCCCCTATGCTGGAAAACTTTGTGTCAACAAAGTAAAAACTAAAAGGCCTGTGGGCCCTCAGGAGGCTTGCACAGATCTTTGAACCAAGACGTCCGTGACACTGCCAGCTAAAACGTGAAGTTCAGCTTGCGTTATTGCCACTTCTGAACTCCTCCGAGACTTCACTCTGTAGCACGGGTTCAAATATAAACATGCTGAGCTTCCTCTATTTTACTGTAAGTAAAAAAGCAGCCTACCATCAAGAGGAAATAACAAATTAATCTAAATTATACCTTGAACCTTTATTGACTTGCCCAGAAAAATCACACTTATCTAAAACAACAGGCATTCACTTTCCTTTCCCACCCCCTTCTTTTTTTTTTTTTCTTTCTTTATCTGGGGATAAAAACAAAAGTATGCATAGCTTATTCATCCTACAATATAGTGGTGATAGGAAAAAAAATAATTCCACGTTCTTGTCAAAGAGGAACCTGCCACTTAAGTAAAAAAGCAGAAGCAGACCTATATATAAATAGCACAAGAGACTGAACTGGCAAGTGATCAAGAACGTTAATTTTATGACTTATCTTTTCCTTCTTGAAATCCTAAAAGCAGTTAACGCTGCAAGGAAACTCATTTATGTTTTTCTTTCTTTTCTCCCCTTAGGAAGATGTTAATTTTGTCCTGTTTTACTGTAAATGACTCTTGTAAAAAGCGTTAGAGAATGCCTTCCATAGCTATAGCTGCTTTACTCCTTGGAAATACTGACTGGATTAGTCAATATTAATCATAGAATCAGTTGTAGGGGTTGGGAGGGACCTCTAGAGATCATTGAGTCCAACCCCCCTGCCAAAGCAGCTCCCTAGCCCAGGTTGCACAGGTAGGTGTCCAGGTGGGTCCTGAACGTCCCCAGAGAAGGAGACTCCACCACCTCTCTGTGCAGCCTGTGCCAGTGCTCCGTCACTGCACTGTGAAGAAGTTCCCATGCACATCAATGAAATTACTTACTTGGGATTACCCAGTCCCAAGTTTGGAGCATAATTTACATAACTAAGCACATACAACTTGCTCATTTACATCAGAGGTCTTTACTATGTATTTCTCTTAGAAGACCATGCAGAACACTTCTTCAGCAATGCAAGTACATGACACTCCTCTGCTAACAGGTGGCACATGCTGAAGGATACCTGAGAGCACAACATCCACGTGCTATGTATAGCTTTAAAGTCTCAAAGCATTAAATCCAGGGGGCGCAGGGAAGCAAAGGGAGCCCAGGGAGGAGGCACCGACCGCTCAGACAAAACTGCCAATATTCAGAGGAGCAAAACACAAATGCTCCATCACCATGCTTATTTGTAAACTGCTGGAGGTTGCAAATTTAATTATGTGCAAGCTGCTAGCTTTCCCTGGAATGGCTCAGTCAAGCATGATGGATTAACAATGACAAACTGCCACACAAAAAGCTTCTAAAACACATCACTATGGAATCATAGAGTGGCTCGGGTTGGGAGGACCTTAAAGACTACACAGTTCCAAGTAGCTTTTCTAAATGTGAAGCACAACAAACATCTTACATGTAGGCACAAGATAAGCAGACAGAATCAAAGTTTCATTTTCAATCTTGATTTTCCAAAAATTGAGTATAATCATATTATGGAAACAAAGGTAATAAAAGAATAAAGATCTGCATGATGTCCATTCTCTGCATAACTATCAGAATCAAGAGCAAATCATTCTAAGTACTAGCTACAGACCAAACAGTAGTAACATCTGGAATGCAGCCACATCGGTGAAACCACAGTTTAGGATAGCAAAACATCCAGCAACTGAGAAGTGATGTCACTGAACAAGGTACAGCTAAGTCCCAAACCAAGGAGTCCATTTCCAGTACAGGAACAGGAAAAAGTCTGAAAAGTGACCACAATAAAAAACAAACAAACACACAACACAACTCTAGGTAACAGCAAATATAATCTTTTGCTTGCCTCCTACACCATCTATCTTTTTTGTAACACAGTACACAGGGTGAATAAATGCAGTCTGTAAGACTTTACCAGCAGGGATTGTGTTGCATACCAATACAAAATCAAGCAGACTGCTGGCAGGTCAGCTCACAAGTGATGGCACAAGTGATGGAGTTGCAACAGGCTGGTTGGGAACAATTAATTCACTAATAGCTTAAGTGGAGCGACGTTGCCAATTAGTGTGACGATGCTAGCATATATAGTTCCCATTAACTAGCAGTAATTGTGGGAGAACATGATAAATAATATAGATGGAAGAGTATGTACCTATGAACACCTTGCTAGGGCACTGTACTTATCATTTCCCATCAGGTCTCTCTCCTGCTCACCTATGAAATGCAGCACCATGCCCACCCTAGCTGCTCTCACACAGCGCATCTTCCCAGAATTGCCAACATCGCATCCAGACACAACATCTCCACTGTCCCATGCTCCTCAGAGCTGCATGAACTCCTCCTTTTAGCAAGGCTGAAAGAAGACAGACATCCATCAGAGGGATGGATGAGGCCATAGAGAAACTGCCACAGTCTTGGCTGTGTTTGAAAAAATGCAGTCTTTACTGAAAGTTAAGAGACAGAACTTGATTTTAATTTTGCACAGGCTGAAGCCCTTGAGGTATTCCCTAGTTCTAAGGACAGAGAAAAACTCATCCTACAGATATCAAACAGTATATTATCTACAGCCGCCTTCAGAAAAAAAACCCGAACCAAAACACTAATGGACAACATTATGTTTCTCACACTGATCTGTATGTAATTTTAAACACAAGTATTTTGTCTGATCTACATATCTGCAGTTATAGTCAACATGGGCAGCACTCCACAAATAATAGTTCCCCTCATGGTAAAGTTTATGTCAGGAACTTACTTCAAAATTTAGCGTATGGTAAAGACGAAGAAATATATTTTAAAGTGTTTAGAAAACAGAAGATTATTCATTTCAATGGATAATGTCCCTGGAACAGGATGCTGTTCAGAAAGACCTAGACAGGATTAAGCATTGGGCCCAGGTGAATCTCACGAGGTTCAACTAAACCAAGTGCAAGGTGTTGCACCTGAGTAATGGTAAAACCACCACTATCAATACAAGCAGGGAGGATGAAAGGATTGAACACAACTCTGCTGAAAAGGACTTGGGAGTTCTGGTGGATGGGAAGCTGAACGTGAGCCAGCAATATGCCCTTGCAGCCCAGAAGACCAACCATATCCTGAACTGCATTAGAGGCTGCATGGCCAGCAGGTCAAGAGAGGTGATCCTGCCCCTCTGCTCTGCACTGGTGAGGCCTCACCTGCAGTACTGCATCCAGATGTAGAGTTCTCAGAACAGGAGAGACACAGACCTACTGGAGTACATTTAGAGAAAGGCTGCACAAATGAGCCCAGCGATGGAACATTTCCCCTGTGAAGACAGGCTGAGAGAGCTGGGGATGTTCAGCCTGGAGAAGGTCTGACAGTGACCTTTCAGTATCTAAAGGGAGGCTATAAGATGGAAGGGGACAGACTTTTTAGCAGGGTCTGTTGTGAAAGGACAAGGGGAAGTGGCTTCAAATTAGAACAGGAGAGACTTAGATTGCATAGAAGGAAAAGTTATTTTTACAATAATGGTGGTAAGGTACTGGAATAGGTTGCCCAGAGATGTGGTGGATGCCCTGTCCTAGAGAAACTCAACATCAGGCTGGCAAGGGCTTTGAGCAACCCGATGGAGCTGTCCCTCTTCACTGCAGGGGACTTGTACTAGATGACCTTTAAAAGGTCCTTTTCACCTCAAACAGTTCAGTTATTCTAGGAAACAGATTACCAAAAAATCAGTATTCTTCCTCTGTTATGCCATGTTACTTTTATATCCAAAAACTTCTGGCTGAAAATGGGGAAATTTTGCAGAAGTTTAATAGCAACTCTAAGAGGAAAAATGCGTTTTCAATAAATACAGCAGTTCCTGTTTATGAAACTGCAACTACATTCAAATTTGATTGTGAAATAGACTTGAATTTTGAGAAGGGCTGGTTTTCTTTTTTTCACTTTTGTTTTTTTTAAAATGTATTAGCTCTTTCATTCTATGCTATCCCATACTGACATGAAGCCCACTAGCACAAAACCTGTGTAGTACGCTAGTTAAGGTCCATGATGTGACTTCACTACATTGTGGCTGTAACCCACAGTGCAGAGCCAACACTACAGTTTCCCTCCTGGAGAGGACTGTTCAACCAATCTACCCACAGAGAAAGGCTTCCAGACACTGCCAAATCTCTATGTAGAACTATGGTGTTTTTATTCTGTCATGGGCTGGACCCTGGATAGAGCAAAACATTTTTGTAACCCAAAAGGATAGCTTGAGCTGAGCAATAATGAAAAATTTTACTCCCAGAATCACCTTCATTTAGTAAAACTATTTTTTAAGAATAGGCTAATAGTATTCTAATTGATTTCTTTTTCTGACATAAGGGTCATAAAGATCAACAACTGAGCAGCTGACTACACATAGGCAGGGTGAGCAACAAACCACCAGTTCTGCACTGCTTCAGCTCTTGTGTTCAGCTAGGCTGGTAGAGATGATGTGGTAATGTCATACATCAGCAGCATATAAGTCTCACCATTTCAGGAGTTTTTCAGGAAAGGGCATCATACAGACTGACCCTGTTCTGACAACTGGGACAAACACCTCAGCAGCAGCACCCAACTCACACAGAACAGTCCGCAGCATCACTGCACCTAGGAGAATTCTGTATGTTTTGGCATAACAAAAGTACGCCTTCTCTAATGAGGTGAAACCACTATAAAGAAGCTCCTACAATAAACCCCGGGTTCTTCCCTCTTTGCTGCAAATATTAAGATACAGAAGAGAAGAAAACGGGCAGTGTGAGAAATCAGGATACTTAGGATAAATGCCAGTCCCTGAGGTGAGTACACAACGAGGCTTAGCACAGCTTGCTGAACAGACATTATTTAATCAGTCTCAAACAGCTTGCTTCTCCAATCATTCATGCAGGTCTTGATTACAATTAGCTGAGGTTTTTAAGATCCAAACATAGTACCTCCTGCAGGTGTCTCCTTTCTTTCCCTTGATGTGATGGAAATGAACCAGCTGAGGACAAAGATGTTGGAAAAGGCTGAACATTCCCTGACTTCAGGTTCTTTGCTGCTCATTTAAGTTTATTAGCAGCAGAGCAAGGGCAGGAAATGTATTTGCATCAGAATTTTGCCAAGGCATAGATATCCTCATTTATTTATTTTTAACTACTATCAGCTTAAATTAGTATCAGTAATTCTTCTCACAGAAGGTAAGAACAGCTTTCAACTACCCAAATGTTTACCAAACATTTTCACTTATGTATATTCATATCAAAATTATGCTGTAGCAAACAAGTTTACTTGCTGGTCAAACTTCTTATTTTGTTTTTCAAGAATAGTGCTGTCAGACAAACAAAAGCTTAGTCTTGCCCAGAAATGAAGTATTATTAAAATATCCCTGACTGGTAGTGTCCACAAACCTCACAAATATGCCCCACAACCCAAGTTCCTCTCCCAGCTTTGTATTTTATTTTTTATTTTTATTTATTTTTTATTATTTTTTTTAAGAGATATGAAGAAAGTTAAAGAAAAGACTTGGAGGTAAAGATGCTGCAAAGAGACAGGTGTCGACAAGGATATGCTGCAAATATGAACTGCACTGCTAATAAAACTGTTTTTATGTATGCACACACATAGAACAATTCCTGAATATCCCCTAACCAGAAAGAGCATTTTTTGAAAGACTGATTCAACCTAAAAATGGACCTACCCCCTACACATTTTGAATTAAGCACATGCTCATCAACCAGAAGATTTGATGCAATGAAATGTTCCCTACTTCTTGTCAGTACACCAAGTGTGTTTCACTGGTTCGATGCTCCCTCTTGAGGCAGAAGTACAGAAGTCTGCTCTTCACAGAATCACAGAATTACAGGGGTAGGAAGGGACCTGTAGAGATCATCTAGTCCAATCCCCCCTCTTCCACCTACATTCAGTGAATTTTGTGAGTATTCAGACAAAGGAAAAACCTCTCTCCTCTTTGCAAGACCAACTGGACTCAGAAAAGTCATAGTACTACACAGGCATAGTACGCACTTATTTTGGAATAAAGCCAGACAGAATAAGGTTTCAGGTCGGATCTACCAAGAAGGCAATGAATGCAGCGCCCTCAGAAACAGCTCAGTTGAGGTCAACAACCACCTGCTTTCACAGCAGGTATATAATTCTAAAAGGAAGCATACGTTTTCCAGTATATCTTACTCCCATAATTATAGGATAAGCAGGATTTTAGCTCAAAGGTCGATTCCAGTTGCTGGGTATCTGTTTCATGAACCTGAGTTCTACTGTCAGACAAGCCAACTTGCACTGCCTACGCTGGCTTACAGTCAGTATAAACATCTGCATGGAGGTCTGCAACAGAAATTGAATCAGCTACTATATGAATTTTAACTTGAAAAGCACACTCTGGTTGCAGATCCAGGCCAGTCAGTAAAAGATAACATGCAGAGTACTGAACATTTAACAACTGCCACTTTCCATGCTAAACATGCCAGACTGCCTCTTCTAGGAGCTCAGGGATACATGAAAACCTAAAGTATGTGCACATATACAAAAAGAGAAGTTTTAAGGACACAGAAGAGGCACATCTGGTATGCCTGGGCAACGCCATCACAAATGAAACTTAAGAACACTACAGGTTTCAAATTTAAGGCATTAGGTAACCTCTGAGCAAACACTGCCTTATTCAAGTTATTCAGATTTCAGGTTTTAATCTCCTGTAAAAAAAAATGTTAAGTATTTCCTTCATCACACTTTTCTAGGCCCCTGTTGCTTACGGACTACACTTAGAAGCACAGCTACACCACAGTACACCAGCAGTGGTGTTCTAGACCCTTGCCAAGGTTGTCAGGACGGGAGCTACTCTATTTGATCCGTGAGAAAATATGGATCATAACTCTGGGGAAAACCATACAGAAACTGAGAAGAAAAACTGTTCATGCCTACCATTAAGGAACCTTGAAGATAAATCTTTCTTTCCTCTAGAGATTCACAGTCCTGGAATTCTAGTAGCGGTAAATCAGAAATGCTATTCAAATACAATCAGAGATTCTGACAGCCAAGCCTGTAACCTTTGCATAGTCTTCTGTGGACTAGAGAATCCAGTGGGATCATAGCTAGGAAGGTCAAGTACAACCCACCACTGTCCAAGCAAGTACTAACACTAAATTTCCCTCAACAATAAGCTAGATTCACATTCTCTTTCCTCACTCTCAGGTAATCAATCTTTACACCTTTTTCTTCTTTACACTGGCACAAGGTCTAGAGAATGTATTTTCATGAGAGCAGCCTACAGCTGGGAAAACTGAGCTGAACCCAAGTACCCAGCCATCCGTTTTTACAACAAAGCTGTGACCATGTAGCCACAATTCTGAGCAACAGCACTTACTCTTCAGCAATTTGTGTACAGGAGAACCTGTGGATGTACACCAAGGAATATTTAGACCACACCAACAACACTCAGAAGCAACTGGACTAAGAGGTAGGGGCAGTAAAACATCTAATGCAACCACATACCAGTAGAGCATGCTGTAGCTAGGCCATGAGAATTTCGGCCCATTTCTCACACTGTCCATGTGCCATAAGCTATGTCTGCAGGCATAGGCTGGAGACCTCATGTACTCTACATCAGACAAAGCTTTTGGAAAAGCTGGAAATAAATAGAAGTTCTGTGGCATAAGGCAGGTGAGGAGAACATCTCACTGTGCTGTCTTAGCTAAAAATCTTCGAGACTTAATTAGCATAGAAAATATACAGAGGAAACTAAACCCAGACACCCAGGGGAAGTGCTACAGTCATCTGCTTACTTCCAAAATAAAGAAGTATTTGACTGATGTATTTAATTTCAATCACCAAAGAAGAAACTGTATTTGACATTCCACCTCAATCATCTCAACAACCAAACATGTACAGTACTTTGTTCTAATCAAAGTCTCTAGCTGTGAAAGCAGCCCATAAGTAACTACACACCTGTATGGGCAGCATGACAAATGTCCCTTGCTTGAGAACATACTAACATGCTAATCAGAACAGCAATGGCACTAATGATACCAGGCTGTACAGTGATCTCCTGCAACTCATTCATGAATGGAAAACCAGAAAGGTTTAGGACACAGCAAATTATGAGATGCTGTGACCTGGTTAAAACACCTTCTTTCTTTTATACGAATATATCTGTCAGGCACTCAAATATACTATATTTGGATTGTCTGTAAGGATCTCCAGTCTGCTGCCCTATAATGGAAGTCATCTACTGCTCCCATTTCTAAACATGCCAGAAGTGCTAGAAACACAGAAATCACCTAATATAAGGTTCAAATTTTAAACAAAACCAACAAAACCCACGCATATTCAGCTGAACAGACTTCAAAAACATAATAATCTCAACTCTGTGCTTATACTATGTCTCAAACCAGTTGAGGTTTTTGTAGTTACCAAACCATTATCCAGCAACATACCTGGTTCATGTCAGCGTTCCGAGGTAGAAAATACACAATGTTGTTTGTGATCTTCTTGGAGAGCCTGAAAATTTCAAATGTAGAAGCCAGTAAAGGAAAAAAAAAAAAAAAAAAAAAAAAAAAAAAAAGTACATGGAGGGAGAAACTGATATACATTCATTCATTTTGAAAGCTAATTATGGAATACAGAAAGGCTGTATAATTAGATATTGTTCTGAAATGCAGAAATTAGTACTAAATGCAGAAACTCCATTTTTTCCACCATTATTACTCTTTTTAAACCAAAAAAATTAAACATAAGCCCAAACAAACCAAAAAACCTCAAGCAACTCGCTCATTTTCCTAAAAAATCTAACTGAATTGCACAAAAGTATTTGAGAGGCTGAAAGGCAGATTACAGTCAGTACACTGGTTTGATAGCTATCTTCAAAACCATTTTGCATAGTATCACCTCTCACATAGGCATAGATTTCTTTCCCCTTAGAAGTATAGCTACAATTTAGCTAAAAAGGAAAAAAAGAGATTATTCGACAAACACAATTTTGTAGTTGACTAGATTGTTATATTAATGCCTTTCCAAATGAATGGCTGCTCACTACCAATGTAAATAAATTTTATACATTAATTAAGAGTTAATATTTTGCTTGTGTTCTTCTGTGTTTTCCCATGTCACGAGTAGCTGTAATCACTTACAATAATAATGTAAATATTTTAAAGCAAGGCTAGCTATCATTAAAAAAAATCAATTTATAGTTCACATAACTAACGACTGCCCATATATAGACCACATGTGTATTTCATTAATTCAGGGTCATTTTTTTAAAATAAAATTAAATTATTTTTGTTAATGTGAAGTATTCAACTTTAAATTGGAAGACATGAACATTTTCTGAAGTGTTTTATGTGAGAATAGCTCTTTATAAAACTATTCCTTTAAATAAAAAATAATAAAAGCATTTATCTCCAGGTAGTCAATTTCATATAGCTGAGGTTGAGGGAGGATTAAGTCAATGTGGGACACCTGTGACTTCAGCTCCACATCACTTTCAGTCACCCAGCTGGACATGACAAAGCCCACCTCAAGAGAAGCAGGGAACTAAAAACATAAAAGACTGAAAATCACAACCATGACGACACACAACTGTGAAAGGATATCCATCTGGGCAAATCATGGTTTGGATGTCAAAGATTTCAGCAGTGGCATAGTCGGGCCCACCCCAGGGAGGGCTGAGGAACACAACATCTGCTTTCAGGTCAGCAGCCAGCACCATGAAGTCTCCACACACAAATTCAATCTGGTCGGCCACACCGTACACCTCGGCGTTGCTGCGGGCAAGGCTGAGTTTCTCGGGATCTATATCAACAGCAATCACTGCAAGCAAACAAGAGAGGAAATGCACAAGTAACGTGGGCTGTGAAGAGCACAAAGTATCTGACTGCCACATGGATGCCGCCCAGTTACCAAACAGAAATTTCTCTTGTAGCAACCAGATACATATTGCATCCAGAGTTTTATTTTATGTGTTAAGCAATGGCTTCACTTTGTACATGGAAGCTCCAGATCCACAGAGGGAAAGGTGGGTCCTTTACTTCACAGTAGAAGCTCCACCAGCAGCAGAACTGCTGCATTCACACCAAAGTGACAGCAACACCATAGCCAAGACTGTGGGAAGTTTAAATTTTGGGAGTCACACATTTACTACAACACTCCTCAGCCCAAGCATAGGACAGGCAAGGCAGTCTGCCTAAGGGAGGAAGTCTTCCTCTCTTCCCTCCTGGCAGGAGCCCAAAAGCTTACAGAGAGTCAATTGGAAACCCATTCCTCTCCTTTGTCAAAGAATATTGTTTACCTTGTGGCTGATCACATTACACTGCAAACTGAGTTGGAAAAAAACCCAGTGTAGTACAAGAATTAAAATACAATGGCAGTATATATTCATATAAACTACGTGAGATTTTGAAAATATTTATAGAATACATCATAACCTACCAAATTTAATGCAGTACAAACTACCATTTTTCTTGCTCAGAAATTACGTGGAAGTGTTAGATGAGCTGGTATTTTACCAGTGTTTCATGACTACAGGAGGATTAAGTAGTCAGTGTTTTCACAGAAAACACTCTTGTGATTCACTGCAATTTCATTACCTGGCAACAAGAACTTACACTAATATAAAGTTATCATTGCTTTTCTGTATTAGGTCCTGCTGCACCCACAAGTGATCCCATTCCAATGTTTTAAGTACAGTTCACATGTAACATGCTTTTGAGTACATAGACTTAATGTACTCAGAAGAGTGTCAGCTTTCTGGTGTCACTGCAGACTGGCACGGCAAACAGAATTTAACCTTTAACAGCAACCTTCAGAGCATCCTATGGACTAGCTACTATGCCACCTAAAACCAACTTAGATTATGTACAACGTAAATCCAACTCTGACTTAACAATGAAAAGCACTTTTATAGGTCATCTTTAAAAACAGAACCCTCATATTGTGATTGTGATGAAGGAAGAAACCTCACAATGCTTCAGAAGCAATGAAGAAAAATGTATCAGTGAAAAAAGCCCAACCTCAAATCTAGGGCAAAAGGTCGAAGAAATTATAATAGTGTTCTGCATACAGTGCCTACTTACCTCTTTTTGAAGTCAAAGCAAACTGAATAGCATTTCCTCCAACCCCACAGAAAGCATCCACTATGGTATTACAATTGAATGACTGAGCAACACGGACTGCAATGTGCTCTGCTATCTTCTCTGGAGTAACAGAAAACCAGCCCTCTGCAAAGGGAAAAGAACAAAAGTATTTTTGCCACTTATTTCTATGTCATCTAAATTAAAAACAAACAACTGAAGGTTTACCATTAATCCCAGCAATTTTGGTTTAACACATTTGACCAGGAAATACAGGCTTTCAAGATTATAAACTCTGGTGAGTGCAGTGATTTGCTAAGCAAACAAAGTCTCACTGAAGTGAATAGATATGCCTGACTCTCAGTGAAGGCTTTGTTGAACTTGGTGCTTATCAAGGACAAGTACACAAATACAGCTGCAAAAAACTTTATACATGTCATAGCTATGCTCTGCCACAAATAAAAACAGAAATATATCCTTCACATCCTACACATTATTTTCCTTACAGCCATGCTTGGCCTGCCAAACAATCTATGTGTTTATATGGAAAAGTAGTAGAAATCAAAGCCTTACAAAAAATCTTACCAAAAAGGGTGGTAATACTAACTCCTTATTTACCTATGAATTGATGATTTGGAAGCAGTTTCCACATAACATGGAAAAATGTAACCTTGAAAACGACTGTTGAAAGTCTGTGCATGTTAAGGGAACAAAATCACATTCATTACTGCACTTCAAAGTTTAAAAAAAAATATTTTATGAAGAAAAAAGTCACTGAGTTTCTGAGAAAGTCCTGATGAAGTACTGTTTGGGCACACTGTGATCCTCAGCAAGCACCACAACTAACAGAAAGAGGGGTATGCCATGCTAGAAGCTGGGGAACAGAAGTCCCAAAGTTTGTTTGTCTGCATGGTGACTGTACACACATTATTGCTCATCTTATCAAGAGAACTAGTAATAAGCTGTAAGAAAGGTCACAGGCTTGGGTATCCCTTTTATCACTCAAGTCAGCACTCTGTGTACTAGACACACCTACCTCTATCTAGTTTAATTCCTTCATCAAAGCGAGAGAACAGCCTGTAGCGTTGTGCCCAGTACTTGATCAGCTCAGGATCTGCAGCAATCTCAGGAGGTATCTCTCCCAGTGCAATCTTATGCTTTCTCCTCCTTTTCCTCTCCTTCTTCTTTGTAGTATTTTTTTCATCTACAACTGGAAGACACTGCATAAGTTAACTGTTTTGATAGGCTAGGATTATAACTGGCAGGTAGATAAGAGTAAAAACATGAAATGCTCAAGTTCTTAACACTGCTAAAAGACCTTTAATACTGTATGCCAGATTATGGAGATCAGCGGTTTAAGTTAAAAAAGAGCATATAACAAAAGAATTAAGTAATCTATCAGACATCAGCCTCAGTTACAAAATGATTTCACCCATTATTAAAGAATCTTAGCAGGCTAGACACGACTTTCAACTGATGAATGGCTAGACATGACTTTCAATAAGCTCTAAATGGTGAGCAAATGTGGATCAGACACTAACTTAATTCCCATATACAAAAAAGGAATAAGAATCAATCTAGATGAGAATTTCACATAACTACAAATACAACTGAATTACTGAAAGAGGAATTAAACTATACAGAAAGCTGAATAATCCTATTTTCTGCTCAGAGTGTTAAATAAACAAGTTCACACCATAACTGATTTTTTTTCCTAGAATTTTTTTGTTCAACAACACACATTCCCTAAAATCATGCGAATATGTGAATCCAAAAGTAGACATTCCTTGGCTCTACCTGACATTAATAGCGCTTACAGAGGAAAAAGAGGTGTGAACCAGAGATATGACTTACTAGGTCATGCATTAGACCAATAGTTGCTGTTCATCTATAGAGAAATGCTGTCTAAAATAAAGGCAAGGCCTGGGATTTTGGTGCTCCAGGAATAAACTAGTTTCACTAGTACAGCGATAAATTACCTCTTGGACCAACAAGGTCTCTTCGAATAAACATAGATAAATGCCACACAGCATTGTAATTCCAGAGAGGAGCACTTGGCCTACTATCAACTCATGCCCAGTTTGTAGGAAACAGGAGTACCTGGGCTTGCATCCTCCACTTCTGGTTGAAGATAATCTGGTATGTCCAGAGGGACCAGCACTCTTCCAGAGCCACACTCAGGCTTTCCCCTGCCCTGGCACCCAGAGCCGTTTGCTGTTCTGTCCATTGCCTCCTCTTCCAGCTCAGTCGTCCCAGGGTCACCACCAGCCACACTGGAAGGCAGCAGCTCAGGGGTTTCCACATTGAATCTCACACTCTGTGCAGTGACAACACTTTCCTGATCCTCTGAATCACTGCTTGTTGATGACTCCTCAACTTTACTCAGAGGAGAGGCTTTCTGGGACATGGCTTCTTCCACAGGTTCACTAACCTGCTTCAGGAATGCTTCCACCTGGAATGGAAATGTATCACAGACAATTAGATGCACTGGTAACCAGGTGCAAATGGGACAGTTTGAAAGCACTGCAGTCTAAAGCACCTACCATGGATACATCCTCCACCACGTGTATTTTAAAAAAAAATAGACAAACGAGCACACAAAAAAACATCCAATTGAAACACCTGACCCTTAGATCTGCTCCCTCTGCACATTCTTTTTCAAAACAAGTTGTCTTGGGAACCAGATATCAGCTAGGTGCAAAGGAGAGACTGAGCTGCCTCACCTCCAGGATGTACCAAATGGTAGCATCAGATCTGCCACACAGCAAGTAACTTCACACTGCCTCCTGACCAACAGACAGATGTCAGTTTAAACTCTTCAAATGTATGTGCAGATGTTTAATTTTAACCTAACAGTTACTCTGCGTGGCACTGGGCCTAGGGCAGTAGCTTACCAGAAAAACTGAAGAAAATTGTAACTTATTTTCTCCTTCACATAATCACAGTTCTTCTCACTGGCTCCATGTACACGAAAGCAATGGCCCAGTTTTTGATCCCAAATTACAGCAATGGGACTGGAGTTCAATACTATAGTTGTTGTTGTCACGAGAAAACAGTGTTTAACAATGAGGTATTAAGGAATGCCAAGCATCTCACTATATGTTGACTATACACACTTTTTTTCCCACTCTCACCACAGAAATTCCAGCACTAACAAATGTCCTCACATTCATTTTAAGACCAGAGAGGCTATGAAAAAGTACAGGAACCTACATGCATCTCTATAGGAATGATGCACCAACATGAGATATACGGTTCCATGTAATTTCCCCACTAAGCTCACATTTCTCTTACCAGACTGCCAAGAGTCCACCAATGCCTATTAATACCCACCCTAACAATAACTATTCTTCACATAAACAGGAGGAGGAAGAGAGAAAGAAAAAAATAAAACGCATAAGAGCATCAGACTGAAAATGGAAAAAATGTCACCTATTCTGTGCAATATTACTTTTCCGTAATACAACAGCTAAGAGAGTAAAGACATCTATGAAGTTCACCAACACTAAAAAGTACACCCACCTTCTTCAGAGTTTTATTTTTTTTGCAAGATGTTTCGGGTTCTTCTGTAAAGAAGATGTGTGTGTT
This sequence comes from Odontophorus gujanensis, assembly GCA_013399175.1. Lineage (NCBI taxonomy): Eukaryota > Metazoa > Chordata > Aves > Galliformes > Odontophoridae > Odontophorus > Odontophorus gujanensis. Next base: position 66,565 of record VXAB01005251.1, read on the forward strand.
TTTGCTCTTCCTCGGTTTACGCATGTCCAAAAATCTGGACTTGAGTTTTGCTTTTTTCTCCAGGTACTGAACACTTCTGTGGGTGAAATCTGGAATTCCACCGTACCTGAAATAAAAGAAAGTAAAAAAATCAGTTGGGAAATTGCTTCTAAGGCATTGATAACCATATCTTTAGGATATGCTACTGAAAATGAAATTTCACTGAACAATAGCCTGGCAACACTTTGTTAACATAGCCAACATAAAGTAACCTCATTCCAACGTGAAACATCTATAAATTATGATCTAAGCTCACAGGACTCCAAACTGAGAGGATTGTTAATGGTTTGAGCCCTTAAGCATCCCTAATGTAACTAGCTGACCAGGTATTTCAGTTCTCTACTCAGTTGGTTGCAGTTATATAACTGCAAGTACCCTAAGAGTTACGTTTCTCTTTCAAAGCACTTTTCTTGTTGTCCAACTCCGCATTTCAACTGCTGAATATCATGGCACAAAGATTAACTTCACAAATTATCTTCCAGTAGTTCAACAAAATCGGAATGGAAATGAATGGCATACTAAAATAACATCAACAGAGCTGACTTGCTGTGAAGAAACCCTGAGTTCCTCATAAGCCATTACTTTTGTCCTGCACCACACTTGAAGCCCAAAAGAGAACAGGTTTCCTCAGGATCTTCCACTGGATTCTCATCCACATCCAGTTCATGGCTAGGAAAAATCACAGACAACGACAAGTTAATTCTTTTTTATTTTTCTTTTTTTCCCCAAACTATTAAATAATAAATAATAATAATTAAAAAAAAAAACAACAACAAACAATCACAAAACCCATCCACTCTTCATTTAAAGAATTTTAAAACTCCTGCACTGAAACCATTCAAAAGTGCACTTCAATAATTCCCCCCCACACTGCCAATATCAAACAAGGCAGATCACACCAGCTTATTTATATGCTGGAACAGATACCTCTTACCCAACTGAGTATGCCCCTCCATGGGCATTATGATATTCCAACTATTTCTAATGATTTCTCAAAACGTTTAATACCAAGCCCTATGCAGAACTGATGAAGACAAAATATTTGTTCACTCTATTTCCAAATTATCTTTGTCACCTATGATGTTATCTATGGTGTTATCCATCATTAATGCTATAGCAATGTCAAAATGTTACAAAAAAAGCTGCATCATTAGCAGATAACTCCATTCACCCCTTCATCTATGTGTTTTGAAATTTATTAGACAGGGAAGGAAAAGCCTCCCATCCTCTTTGTGGTTACAGATTTACTTCTGAGGAAAGAAAGACTGTGACAAGGCAGAGATTAACTGTTCTATGAATGTCATGGCACCGAGCACTTTATTAGCAACACATTAGCTAAACAATACAAATTATTTTAGTAATATCTCATACCTTTTACACTGACTAAAACAGAATAAACAAGTCATCATATCCAACTTAATAACCTTATATATTTCAATGACACAAGGTATTGTCACCTTGCAAAATCTGGCATCAAGGCCATATATTTTTTATAAAGCAAAGAAATACCCTTTGCTTGCTGCCAGGTAAAGTGATAGGCAGTGATGGAAGACTATGCAGGTTTGTACTGAAATTTTAACTCCATCTCAATCAAATAGATGTTATCAATAACAATTGGAGGAAAAAAAACAGATTTCATTACTTACCTTCTCTTGACTTTGGCACTTCTGTTGTCAGGAGGTTCTTCTTCTCCTTCATCTTCACTTTGATCACAAAGTGGCAACTGTTCTTTGTCATTTGAGCTACATGAGTTACCTGACTCCTGGGAACCTAAAAAGATACACCTTATTTTCTTTTTGCATGTTAAATTTCAGAACTTCCCATTGTTGAAGAGCATCCAAAGCAACATTTAAGCTGTTTCACATATCCTCATCTGACAAATAAGACACAAGTGCCAAGCCACACATTTCTTTACCTGTCTTTAGGGGACAATGTCCCAATACAAGCTCCCAGTATTAGTTACACTGCAGAATTAATCTTAAGCAGGACTAATTTCAAAATAACTCAGCTCTCCAAAAAAAAAAAAAAAAACACTTGCAGGGTACAAATTCCAAACAGTCTCTTCTTTGTTCTTCACTGAAAACTTTGTTTCCAGTGCGAAAAAGATTTTCCTCTCACCTCTCTCATTTCAACTCTACTGTTGGATCAAGTTCGGGGTACACCTGCTTCTTCCTTCCTTAGAAAGTTGCAAGCAATGGACTCAAGAGATTTCCTCATCAAACTGAAATCTCAAGCTACTGACTCCTCACTCACATAGTTAAACTCTCCTCTTCAGCAGAAGAAATCATACACCCACCAAGAAAGCTTGTCAGATTCATGAAAATATCAAACTGAGTTTTCATTCATTTTAGACTATCAGTGAAAAAAGAAACACGGACTGAATGACATAGCTGCAATACTAAAGTTCATTAATAAACCAGTAAAGCAGCAACTATGCTCTCTTGTCACTTTTTGTAGCACATTTGGGGCATTTATAAGGTGTACATAGTGTTAACATCACTTGTGGCTGAAGAATACATTTAATATAAAGGCTAGGGAGGAGAGATGTTCCAGAGAATCAGAGGGAAGAAGGAATTAATTATGCAATCTTTCCACAAAATACTCATCAGTGTTTTAAAACAACATGATAAAAATAGTGGTTTCTATATATAACCTCATAGAGCTACACTGATAGAATTAATGTTAGCTGATGATTGTGTATTACCTGACTGGTTGATACTTTTATTTTCACATGATGCTCTCCTTTTCCTGGTTCCTCCATCACATGGTTCCTTCTGGCTTGAAACACAGGGACACTGGCTTTCACTGTTACGTGAGCCATACTCCTGAAGATCTTCATTGGTTACTGTTAGAGGTGCACTGCTCTGCTCTAAATTTAGGTTTAAATTACCAATCCCAGAGATTATCTCATGATGGGGCTCAGCACTTGAAGTGAGTGTTTCCTCACTTCTGGTATGAGAGGGAGACAGCTCCAAGATCAGCACTTTGCTGCCTTCAGCCTCTGGACTGACCAGGTCCATTTCTTGTGAAAGATCAGTCTCCTGCATAACCCCATTCAGCTGAACACTGTCAGTGTGTGAGCTCTCTGTGGTCCACCCCTGATTCGTCCAGTACCGAAACTGTTCCCAGTAATACCAGTACAGCTCGCTATAGTGCTGCTCCCACTCCTCCTTGGTATCTGGGCTGTTCCAAGGCTCAGATGCTATCATGGCTTCAGGTGATGAGACCTCTTTATGCTTCTCCAGCCAGCTTTGCCAAAGAAGGTTCTCTCCATACTCGCTCCAGTACTTTTCCCATTTCTGTTCAATGGGTAAGGCCTCATCAGCAAGATTCTCTGAACTTCCACAGTTCCCTTCACTTATAATCTGAGTTTCGCTGCTTTTTGCACTTTGCTCTGTAGCTGAGGCTGGCTCATCTGAGTTGGGCTGCGTATGATCACCACAAACATGGTCCTGACATCCCTGCTCCATTTTATCCTGGCACTTTTGCTGTAATTCTTTTTTCTTCTTCTTTTTCTTTTTCATAAACTTCATGTTACCTCTCTTTCTATATTTTTCTTTTACCTAAAATATAAAAAATAAACATATTCAGAAGTCCACAACATGTAGGCAGTCTTTTCTTTCCCTCCCTGTAAGTACATTTCTGCTTGTGTGACCCTCACTCACACCACAACCCCACTGTTAACTTTTTTCCCTCAAAAGGAGCAGAGAGTTAAACAGATCTGGCGGGACCTCATCACATTGCCACAGATTTCTAAGAAAGCTGTGACCAACAGCTGTGAGCATATCTGTAAAAAAGACCAGGAAAATGTAGAGTTCCAGACAGAAGTTGAGAGGGAAGCTGTTCATAGCTCAGTGATTTAAGAGGAAAGAAATCAGCATGAAACACCATGAAATGCTATGGGAAGGCTAGTCAGGAATTGTAGGGTTACCGAGTTGAGCTCAAGAGTAACACTCAAAAACACCAAAAACACATAAGGACTTCATGGGGAGGGGGAAGAGGCCAACCTTTACTACTGCCTGACACCTGCTTGGCCAGCAAACGCAGCTCAAGTGATTTACTGGGGTAGTTAGCACATATGTTAATTCTTTTGTTATTAAAGCATCACTTTCTGTTTGCAAGTTCTGTAAATCCTGCTTGCAAAACCAATTTATGCCTGGCTAAAGATGACTGACCCACACAAGGGATGTAATAATGTCCCTTCCATTCCAGACTGATATTCGAGAGCTCAGAGAAACAAAGGAAAGGAAGACTCCTATCCAAACAGGTGTCTGTTACAATGAACTCCAACTACTACAGCCGTCCAGTGAAACAGAAGACAAAATCTCTTAGTGAAACACTGTGATAATGTAATGATTTCATCAAGTACGACTCCACTTGTTTCAATGGGGCTTCCTGTGCTTATGTACATAAGCAAAACACCCTGAACAACCAAGTGTTATATAAGGTAAATCTGCCAGTTTCTCAGTAAACTTCCCAATTACATTTGGCAAGTATAAGCGTGGTGATGGCGAGGGAATACAATTCACATGGCCAGCAGACTGCAAGTGTACAGCTATTGCCCCAAATGTCTCATTAGCTGCAATCCTTGCTTTTGTTGTACTGACAAATGCATAAAGCAGCCCATAAAGGAATTGCCTTCAGAGAGCTGGCATTAAGCTCTCATTCACATCTCTCACAGTGTCATGCTAATGTATATGGTGCAAAGCACAATGCTTATCAGTAATCTAGAAAAATGCATCGTTATCTTTTCACTTATTTGCACTACTACTATATAGCCACACAAATCACATATGCATACTTTGGGCTTGAACTCAGATGACCAAAAGGTCTATTTACATGTCATCATGTAGAACAATGTACAAGCTCCTCCTAATATTGAGAAATTAATCAGGCCAGAATCACACAGTACTCTGAACAAAGGCACTCTCATCTCTATGGAGGTCTCCATTCTATGAAGCAGACACTGAACATCCCACTACCTTTTTCTCACTGACACACAACTTTAGCCTCCCCAGAAAGCCCAGCTACTCTCTGCAGGAATCAGAGGATCCAAGTCCAAGTCCTGTCCTTTGGAACAGCCTGGCTCAATCAGCTACAAGGGGAATGCACAGAACTAACATTTTCTATTACCACCTAGAGCTAAACAGTTAAAGCGGACATGCACTCAGTTTGCAGAATACTTGTCCTGGAGCACAGCACGAACACTACTGTGGCTGTTTCAAACCAGCTCCTACTAGCAGCACAAGCAATACAGACATGGAAGCACAAAGCACAGCCTGACTCTGCCGAGTCCAAACAATAACTTACTTTTACAGACTGCACAGACCACGATGTCATATTCTGCTGGAAAACCTGACTGAAGAAACTCAGATACATTTCCACAAACTGCAGTCTCAAAAGCAACTAAGGAGTAGGCATGCCCCTATATTCTGGAACACAAAGTAAACAGAAAAGATAAAGCACAGTGATTTTGTGAACAGGGACCCTGTGAGCTGAGTGCCCACCAAAGTGAAGAGGTAACCCCATGCTCTTCATAAGCTCGGCCTCTGAGTCTAGTTCAACTTCTTCCAGGTCCAGCACACCATCAGCATCCACTCCCAATGTCACATTGGGACAACTGCTTTCTTCCTCAGATGCTTGTTCCTCTCCTGTGAAAAAATGACACTGAGTGAATACAATCTGATCACAGAATCTTATAGATGGAAGATACCTTTTAAAGTCACCTAGTCCAACACCCCTGCTGTGAACAGGGACACCTACAGCTACATCAGGTTGCTCAGAGCCTCTTCCAGTCTGACCCTGAGTATCCCCAGGGACAGGAGACCCACCACACCTCATCAACCTGTGCCAGTGCCTCAGCATTCTCACTATGAAAGACTTTTCCTTACAGCCAATCTAATTCTCCTCTCTTTCAGTTTGAAACCATTTCCCCTTGTCCTGTCTCCACAGACCCTGCTGAAGAGTCTGACCCCTTCTTTCTTGTAGCAGCCCTATAACTCAATGCATCAGCAAATCCTGTAACAGAAACACTACCTCTTAGGCTTCTTTTCTTTTCACCTTATAAGTACTTGAAAGTTATTAATAGATGGAGCATTTTTCACCTTTCGCTCTAGTTCACTGAAACAACACTAATGCAAAGCTTTACATATATACACTTCTGAAAATAACCCAATATTACTTCCATGAATTCTAAACTTTTCAACTGTGTCATTATTTCAGCTGTATTAATTTCTCTTTTTCAGGATCACACTGCATTTGTCACCATACGAAAGCAGCAGGGACACATTTTCACATCAGGTCTTAGCTGCTGCACACCTCTGCCTTCAGGCTCTTTAAGCACATGCACATTTTTAGCAAACAAAGGGAGTAAGAACAAGTGGGGGGCAAGAGTGCAAGACAAGAGCAGAAATCAAAAAAAGGCTTCAACAGCCCAAACATCAGACAGGCTGAGTGGGATGCAATAACTCCCTCCTCAGCAGGCTGGCCAGCAGTGTGTTTGGACTGGGGCTGTGCTGATAACACAGCTGTGTTTTGGCTGTAGCCGAGCAGCAGAGCTCCAGGGCTCCGTCCCTTCCCCGCTCGGTGCTCCCCAGCCATCAGATCGGGGCGGGGGGACCCAACAGCTCCCAGCTAGCAGCATTATTAAGAATTATTAGTATAAAACGTAAAGTTGGAAGTGCGGGACCTAACCATCTCGGCACGTCTCACCAGTTACGGGTCCTCTGCCTGCGCAGCTGGCCATTTTTTAAGCAACACCACACGTCTACGTAATGACAAACGCCACACGAAAGGAAGAAGCACACGGAGGCGAAAGAGATGCAGTCCCACCGCACCTCGGTACCCACACGCAGCAACGCACTCATCACCGTACGATAAACGCTGTGACCTTACCTGTACTGCCGTCGTCGTCTTTGATATAAAATCCCTTTAACCCCAGCTTATATAACTTCCGATCCCTATAAAAACAAACACCGATGCAGACGGTCACCGAACGAAGCACGGNCCGGGCTGGCTTGGCTCCGGCCGCCGGGAGGGGGCGCCGCTGTGCCCGCAGCTGAGCGCCGCCTGGCGGCCGGCCGTGGCGGCTGCGGTTGGGCCGCCTGTGGTGGCTCTCGGCGGGAAGAGTGGAGGCGCGTTGGAAGGGGGGAAGCGCGGACAGTGGGAGCGGGATAGAGGCTCCTGCGCCTCCGTGAAGCTGCCGCTGTCACACAAGTGCAACGGGCTTCTGGAGACCATCGAGTCCAGTGCCCCGCTAAAGCAGTTTCCCTGCAGCAGGTCGCAGGTCCTGGAGGGCTTTGAATATCTCCAGAGAAGAATGCACAGCCTCTCTGGGCACCTGTTCCAGAGCTCTGTTACTCTTATTGTAAAGAAGTTCTTATGCTAGCATGGAACTCCCTGTGTTCCAGTTTCTGCACCTTGTTGCTCACCACCAAAAAGAGTCCACCCCACCCATTCGTGTCCTGCCCTTGAGTTATTTATAAACAATGAGAGCCCCTCTCAGCCATCTTTTCTGCAGGGTGAACCTTGTCTGTAAAATGCATGAAATTCAGGTCTCCCAGAGGACTATTACAAAACCTCTCCATCACTGGGATAGGATTTCTCAGACAACAAGGTAAGAAATTTGTGCTCTCTTCTTACCTGCTAGTTTGTTCGTTGCACACTGGCAGTTTTAGAAGCAAGTGTATCATAGAGTCAGATCACCAAGGTTGAAAAAGACCACCAAGATCATCCATTCCAACTGTCCACCTATCACCAGTAGTTCTCACTAAACCATGTTCCTCAACACAGTGTCTTAAATGTTCCTTGAATACCTCCAGGGTCGGTGACCACCACCTCCCTGGGCAGCCCATCCAGTGCCTGACCACTCCGATGCAGAAGAACATACACACATGCTCTGTTTCCAACCCCTCTGAACGCTGTTAGCACATGCTCTGCTCTTTGCTGCCCTTTCTGTGTTTGTTTGCAGTAGTACGTTCTGGGTTACAAGGTTATACAGCCTCATCTGAATGCAAAATATCCTCGGTGTTAGGTAGGAAAAATGCAAAGGCAAATTTGGAGGCAGAAGGACCATTCAGGTGGCATTAGGACAGCTGTTGTCCAACAATAATTTTCAGCTCCTTGCAAATAAAAATTATAATGCTAATTGTATCTTGAATCCCAAATTATTACATTCTGTGGTTACTCAGGATTTGTGTATCTAGCACTAAGTCATTATAATACATTAGAAATTTAGGCAAAGGGTTACACCTTGTTACACTTAAATGGATATAACTGCATCTGCAATTAAGATGTGTGTGATTTCTGCCTGTTTAGTAACACAGTGGATTTATCCTTGTGCTGCTTAGCAGTCTTCCCCTTGAGCCATCATCTAGCAGTGAAATGCACAGGTATGTCTGCTGTTGCATGAGAAGTCACCATTTTCATTTTGATGGTGGCTTCTACCAGCTTTCAGTTATGCTGCCTTACTGGATAAGCTACCAATGGGTCTGTAATCAGCTGCAATGCTACTGGATTATGTATGTGTTAATCATATTCCCAGACATTTCCCAAACTGAACAGCCCTGGCACATTCCCCATTCCTCCTCTGGAATTCTCTCCTTGCTGCTCTTTTCTGCCCTTGTTCCAGTGGGACTGTGTCCTAGTGGAGTATGGACCAACGCTGCACTTATAGGTGTGACTCAGGCAGGGCAACGCACTCTGACTATGATTTTTAGCAGACAGGCTTTTGGATGTTTTGCTTTAACTAGCAAAAAGGTGCAAAGCTATCCTTAAAAAAATCCCCCCTAATGATACAGATTTTAAACTGGCACCTGTAATGAAGCTGGTTAAAGTTGGTGCTTGACCTCAGTGACCCACCTTTTCCTACCTTTCCCCTTCTAACTCTAGTACATTGTGCTCTGGACCATTCCCTTGTCTGGTTTCCTGACTCTCGCTCCCTTTGCTCTCACACGTCACGTTTGGCCTCACATCAAAGCACTTCGTGGACTTTGCTGTTGTTATTTTCTTGTGATAGTGAAGATCTCCACTTGCTGGTGACCCTGTCTTTGTAACTTCTTTCTATGCTTCTCAGAGCATGTCCTTGCCTTCTGGCTGGCTCGAAAGCTGTTCAATTTTTTCCCTTCTTTTGAAATCCCATATCAAGACTGACTTCTGTAAGAGCTACTGACCAAATATTGATAAGTTGGGGGGTGCTGTGGACACTGTCCTTAGCTACTGAAAACAAGAAAAATATATGCACTGTGCATAAGACAGAAGATGTTCTCAGAGTAAAGCAAGTGTTTTTGAGACAGGATGGAGTTTATTATATATTTGTGTCAGAACTCATAGAAAAGAAAGAACCTTGTCTCTTCTCATGGAGGAAACCATCAGATTATATACACAGCAGAATATAACCAAACCCCAGATCACTTATCAAAGGCTTGGTTTATAAGCAGATCTAAGCAGAGCAAAATTTTCTAAGTCATGAATCACAAAATAAAAAAGTCATTCTATCATCTTTCTGTAGTGGATAAGCGCAGAGAAATATCTGTGAGCATTTGATTCAGTGTGCTGTATTCTCTCTTTACAGGAAGTGAGAATGTAGCCCAAATCTCTTACGTGAGAATCTCTAATCTATTCTATTTATATACAGGAAGAATGGATTCAGCTGAAGTATCTGTAAGACTTTGTGCTTACTGCTTGATCTAAATTCCAATTATACATTTATATCTTATGTTTTTCTGCCTGGTGTTCTCTGTGTTTTCAGTCTTTTGTTTCAAATCCACAAGAAAAAGAATGGCTTAAGGGAAAATTATTCCAGTGAACTGTGGGACATAGGAAAGCAAATAGCAATATAATTGTGGACTGTATACGTAAATATGGCATGAACCTAAATTTGATATTTTCTTTAAATGTTTAATGAGCCAAATGAATGTTTAGAAGGTCATCAACAGAATTTGATATCCAGGCATGTTATCTAGTTCTGCTAATTACTACATTGTGCATTTTTGGTCTCCTGTTTGCCTTCCTAAAGACACCTTAAGTTTCACCCTTGTAGTGATGGGCAGACTCTAATTCTGCTGTAGCCAAACTCAGATTATGCCATTAGACAGAACTGTGGAAGATGCAGAGTCTTGTAATCACTGTAGTTGCCTTATCTATTGTGGTTGGTTTGGTATTTGCAAGTACAGTGAAACAATAATGCTGTTAAACTGTAATTTCTTAGCTGACACAGAAGGAAAGGAAAACTGTTCAAGAGAAAGCCTACTGAAAAACAAACAAACAAACAAGAAATAAAGGTGTGCTTAGGTTACAGCCCCCTGTCCTTTGATTTTAGGCCAAAATGTGAAACTTAATAGTTCATATTTTTATACATTGAAGGGTTGTGTTGGTGTGGGTTTTGATGGGTGCGTGGTGGTGGCATTTTTTTTATTTTTTTATTTTTTTTTGCAAGGGATGTCTCTTTTGTTCCTTTCTGTTTTTTCTTTCTTTTTTTTTTTTTCATTTCTTTTATTTATTTTTTCTGAATAAACTGTGCCAAATAACCTTGTTTAACATTTACCAGAGAGGAGAAATTCCCAAAGAATAGATAACTGGCTTGTTGCAGCACCAGGGAGTCCCATCAGTTATTGGTAGCAGCTTTAATTCCTACATAAAGAATCCTTTATCTCCTGCTGGAAGACAAAAGACGGAAGGACTAGAGAGATAACAGATAACTTTGGTAATGCCTGAATCATGGTTTTGATTGTTCTGGCATTCTGTATGTCTTCACAATGCCAAAAATAATGTCAGTGCCTGCTGTCTGCAAAGCAAATCTGAATCCTGGCTGAACATTAATTAATTAGAGCAGTACTTGCTTGGTCTTGTGAACTGCTAGACTCTGTTTAGTCTCTGGTTTAAAGCAATTAAATCGCATCCAGACCCATAGTCCTAAATAGTGGACTGGACCATTTGTTTTACAAGTGACCAGTGTTCATTTGCACTTTTGAAAGTGCTGCTGGTGTAGTTGAAGCCCANNGATGGGCAGACTCTAATTCTGCTGTAGCCAAACTCAGATTATGCCATTAGACAGAACTGTGGAAGATGCAGAGTCTTGTAATCACTGTAGTTGCCTTATCTATTGTGGTTGGTTTGGTATTTGCAAGTACAGTGAAACAATAATGCTGTTAAACTGTAATTTCTTAGCTGACACAGAAGGAAAGGAAAACTGTTCAAGAGAAAGCCTACTGAAAAACAAACAAACAAACAAGAAATAAAGGTGTGCTTAGGTTACAGCCCCCTGTCCTTTGATTTTAGGCCAAAATGTGAAACTTAATAGTTCATATTTTTATACATTGAAGGGTTGTGTTGGTGTGGGTTTTGATGGGTGCGTGGTGGTGGCATTTTTTTTATTTTTTTATTTTTTTTTGCAAGGGATGTCTCTTTTGTTCCTTTCTGTTTTTTCTTTCTTTTTTTTTTTTTCATTTCTTTTATTTATTTTTTCTGAATAAACTGTGCCAAATAACCTTGTTTAACATTTACCAGAGAGGAGAAATTCCCAAAGAATAGATAACTGGCTTGTTGCAGCACCAGGGAGTCCCATCAGTTATTGGTAGCAGCTTTAATTCCTACATAAAGAATCCTTTATCTCCTGCTGGAAGACAAAAGACGGAAGGACTAGAGAGATAACAGATAACTTTGGTAATGCCTGAATCATGGTTTTGATTGTTCTGGCATTCTGTATGTCTTCACAATGCCAAAAATAATGTCAGTGCCTGCTGTCTGCAAAGCAAATCTGAATCCTGGCTGAACATTAATTAATTAGAGCAGTACTTGCTTGGTCTTGTGAACTGCTAGACTCTGTTTAGTCTCTGGTTTAAAGCAATTAAATCGCATCCAGACCCATAGTCCTAAATAGTGGACTGGACCATTTGTTTTACAAGTGACCAGTGTTCATTTGCACTTTTGAAAGTGCTGCTGGTGTAGTTGAAGCCCAAGAAGACCACATCCTGAACACGCTGGGGACACCTAAAAAAACTGAAGATGTATAGCTTTAATTCTTCTTTACTGTATAAAAGTACATTTTTCTTTGAATTTGGAGGTTTTCATGGCCTTCTTTGACTGTGCCTATGCAGAAGTTTTATTACGCTTTTGTTCTCCAGGGTAGCTCTGAAAAGGGTAGCTTTATTTTTCTCTGTTCCTTATTATTATTTTCTTGCAAGTTCATGCACTTTCTGGCATTGTGTGAGAGCCCCAGTCAGAGACCACTATGCTAAATACTGTGTACATACTGAATGCTTCTAACCTAAAAAACAGAGAGCAACTTTGTTTAAAGAATGCACAATTTCTTTTTGTGGAGATTTATTAAGTTTTAAAACAGGCCAAAAATGGATGTCTAATAGACAAATCAAAGGACATGGCTGTAGGCAAGGAGTTACAGAAGCAATTAATTTTTCACCTCAACAACGACCAGTGACACAAAACAAGATGATACTGGCTGAAATAACTGCAGGGTAACAAAATGAATCTAGCGAATCCAGCCTCCCAAGAAAACAGATGGCAAATTAGGTATGTGCCCTTGCCTACGAGCTTCAACAAGGCCAAGTGCAAGGTGCTGCAGTTGGGCTGGGGAATCCCAGGTATTTACACAGTCTGGGGAAGAACTCCTGGAGAGCAGCCCTACAGAGAAGGACTTGGGGGGTTGTGGTGGGCGAGAAGCTGGACATGAGTCAGCAGTGCGCTCATGCAGCCCAGAGGGCCAACTGTATGGTGGACTGCATTAAAAAAGGGATGGTCAGCAGGGAGAAGGAGGTGATTGTCTCCCTCTACTCAGCTCTTGTGAGGCTCCATCTGGAGTACTGCATCCAGGCCTGTGGCCCCCAGCACAAGAAAGACACAGAGCTCTTTGGGACGGGTCAGGAGGAGGGGCACTAAAATGATCAGAGAACTGGAGCCCCTCTTCTGTGAGGAAAAGTTGAGGGAATGAACTTGTTTAGCTTGGAGAAGGCTCTGGGGAGACCTCGTTGTGGCCTTCCAATACTTGAAAGGAGCAAGTAAACATATATAAACAGGTGGGGGAACAACTATTTACACAGGTTGATAGTGATAGGACAAAGGAGAATGGTTTTAATCTAAGACAGGGGAGATTTAGGTTAGATGTTAGGAGGAAGTTTTTCACTCAGAGGGTGGTGATGCACTAGAACAGGTTGCCCAGAGAGGTTGTGGATGCCCCATCCCTGGAGGCATTCAAGGCAAGACTGGATGTGGCTCTGGGCAGCCTGCTCTAGTGGTTGGTGACCTTGCCCACGTCAGGGAGGTTGAAACTACATGATCTTTCAGGTCCTTTTCAACCTAAGCCATTCTATGATTCTATAATTCTGTGTGCAGTTAAGCAACTTAATATTAGAGATTCAATAATAAAAGGATATCTTCTGTATGGTCACCACACTGGTTCCTGCTGAGGTCTAGACTGGCAGATGCAAAGATACCCTTACATGTGATGTAATGCCTGAATCATGGCAAGATTTAGCTGTAATGGATTGGCCACTTCTTATATTAGAAAGCCGAATGGCCAGCAATTTTAATATTTTAGTTCTGTATATGTGCATTTTTTAAGCTATATTTGTATTATATGAATTTAAACTTCTGTGTTTAATTATTAGTATTTTCAGTAAAGGTTTGGGGATACGTTCTTTCTCTGGAGTGGGTCACTGAACCATCTTTCTTCCCAGTTCATGTTTGAGGACCCAAAAGCTCCAGCTGCATTTTTTCATTTTTCACCCAAGTGGGGCACTTTTATTTCATTCTCTCATGCTCATTGCCTATAGAGTATTTTTAATTTCCTTAGTTTCTCATAGTCTTATGTTTTGACTGTAGAAGATTTAATTATCTGGGAAGCAGCTCCCAAAATCCAGCTGTTTGGTTTCAAATAGCACTGCAAGATTTGAGGAGAGTGCGTGTTGAAATACAAACATGAATTTTCCCTATTGCAAGTTTGTATTAAGTAGTTAGCACACACAGGGGGGAGTGATGCATGAGTGCACCCAAACAGCAGATTTATTTGAGGTGAAGAGCAATAAGAGGATTGTGAAGATGTAATTTCTAACTGCTTGTATCCTATACAATGAAATATGAAATCATCAGACTTAAAGAAGTATTGTAAGTTGAGTGTGACTCAGGGGCAGTTAAGCTGATTGCTTACAATTTTTGTAATAGTAAGGTGTTTTTTTTTCAAAGGCCAAGTTACTTTTTATATGTGTGTGTGGCAGGGAAGACTTGCTCAGCTCTCACACTTGGACTCAAATGAGGATCAGATTGGTTTATTGATTTATTAATGACAAGTTATCTGGCAATTGCTGAACTTCACATGGTGGATCAATATCAGGAGTCCAACAGACAAACCAGACCATGAGACACTTGCAGAATGCTGACAAGCACATACAGCTTTCTGAAAACCTTTCTATAGCCACCCCCAATGTTCCAGCCCCCTACGTGCGCACTCATGTGTGAGCGTCCCTCTTTTGCAGGAAGGGGGTGACAGTGCTTCAGAGATGTATGCCTCCTTCTTTAGGTTTTCTGTCTTTAGATGGCCTGCTAATATTTCACGTTTTCTGCATTTACAGTGCCTCCTAATTCTTTATTTGTTATTTCTTGCTGCTTTTACATACAGGGAAGCGTTCTCCTATGTAACTGTCGCTGAGAATGAACTGGGTGCAAACACCCGTTCTACTTGAGCACTGTGTGGGAGGAATTCAGCTGTTGTCAAACATAAGGAAATGGGTCATTAGCTAGAAATTAAATTCTTCTACAAAGTGAGTTTTCTGAGATCTTAGTGCGGGGTTCCTCCCTACAAACTTTGCCAATACAGCTGCATTTCCACAGATTAAAAAATAAATCCTGGAACCTTTTGGGTGATGTATTTTCCCTGTGTATGCCATGAATATAAAGACTAAAGTTCCTGAACTACCAGATGTGTTTGTTTTTTTATTTTTAAATTTCTTAACAGGCAAAAATTGCTGTCTAGACTATCAGAGACAGACACCAAAAATCACTAGGGAACGTGCTGAAAGCTTTATTAGAATGAGTTCTTAAACATCATAACATTGACTAATATGTTGTAATATACTGAAATATTTTATGCTAAGAAGTCTTCAGGACTTAATGAATAGCTAGAGCTTGTAATATTCTAAGGGAGAAGCTTTAATTCTTTAATGAATTTATTTAAGGATATCTGTTTTTTAAAGAAAAAGTAATTATACTCAGTTGATTTTGTTCTTACTATAGATCATCACGGGTACATTGTCTATTCTAGGTAAGCTCATGCCTTCCTTGACCTCTGATTATCACTAGCATTAAATAGCAGGTGAAAATATTTGGCCTAGGTCTTAAGAAATGTTTTTTTCTCTCTCTCTCCTTTTTTTTTTTTTCTTTTTCTTTTTCTTGACCTCTGTCTTAGGATGCTTCTAAATAGGCCTAGAGATGAGATGACCTTTCCATGGGCTTGTGAATGTAGCTATGTTACAGGGAGCAATATCTTTATGTCCTTATGTTTTTTTAATGTCTGTTATTACAACATTTTTGATTCCGTTGTCATCATTTTTACCTTCATATGCATTTGTATTTTATAATGTGCTTGTTTTTAGCAGTACTTTTAGGAAAAGTCACCTATATGATAAAGTTACATTGAAAGAAATTACCCTTTACAATAGCTACTACATGGGGGTCTGCAAAATTAATTTTTTTGCTCCTGTCTTCAGTTTTGGGCCCCTCACTATGAGATATCAAGGCCCTGAAGTGTGTCCAGAGAACAACAGCAAAGCCATGAAGGATCTGGAGCACAAGTCTCATGGGGAACAGCTGAGGGAACTGGGATTGTTCAGTCTGGAGAAGGGGAGACTCAGGGGAGACCTTATTGCTCTCTACAGCTCCCTGAAAGAAGGTTGTGGTGAGGTGGGGGTTGACCTCCCATGAAATAGCAATAGGATGAGAAGTAATGGCCTTAAGTTGCAGAAGCTGTTCAGGCTGGATATTAGGAAAATTTTCTTCTCAGAAGGAGTGGCAAGGCACTGGGACAGGCTGCACAGGGAGGTGGTGGAGTCACTGTCCCTAGTGGTGTTCAAGAGTTGTGTAGATGTGGCACTGAGGGGCATAGGATAGTGGACATAATAGAGATTGGTTGGCAGGTGGACAGGATGATCTTAGTGGTCTTTTCCAACGTTAATGATTCTATGATTCTATGATTTCTGGCACATCTGGCCAGATGACAATCATATCAGGAGCCAGAACACACTTTCTTGTAGCTGGGAGCTCTGCATGAATCCTGAAGGTCTCCCCTATGGCTATCCACTATCTCTGAGTATTTACCCTTCTTTATTGTCATCAGAAACAGCACAGCCTGCAAATTCGTCTTGTAATTATCCATTAGCAAACCCCTGTGTAACCAGCATAAGTTAACCAGTGACCCAGGGAGCTCCATGGGGCCTGTTGGGAGCTCATGGGGAGGAACGATGTGGGGCAGGGGAGCACAAGCAAAGCTTCACAAGTATGCTTTGTGGCTCTTATACAAGCATTGGATCACTGCATGTGGACTTGCACAAGAGGTGTAATTTTGCAGTAATTTCACAAGGACAAACTGAAAAACAGTAGCTAAGATACGGTTGCAGGTGATTAGAAGAGAGACAGTGTCATTAAGAACATTAATAAATGGTCTACAGAGTATGTAACGTCATATTCCACTTGACCCTTGGCTAACATTAGAGAGCTATTGCAGTCCTCATATAAGCTGTTTGCTTGATGTGCAATAAGTTTGGGATTAGCTTGGTTAGCCATGGCACAACAAAACATCACTGACGTTTATCTTTACGGACAGCCTCAGGCACAGGGAAAGCAAACAGGACGGGGAAGGGCCAGGAACTGGCATACAGTCATCACTTTTGCCTAAGCACTAGCATGTTCTCTGGAGCAGTTTTGGCCCAAGACTCTCCAATGGCTCCTTGGGGACAGCCTTTGCCAGCTATTGTTCCCAGAAGGAAGAGTGGTGAGGGAGGAGAGGCTCGAGGGGAGAGGAGAAGCAACAGTCTTATGAACACAGGAACTTGTCACTTGAGATAAAGAAAGAAAAGGTTTGATATTCAGGGTGTCTATCTGTATCCTAATCCCACACATAATGAAGAACATGTAGATGCCTTACTGAAATAGATACGGAAATTCCGTGTGTGTGTGTGTGCATGTTTTACATATATATATATATATTTGTAAAGTTCATTGATATTGGCACTGATTTTCAGAAGAAAAGAGTACAAGCTGTAAGTATGGATTACTTTTTCCCCTCCAAGGTGAAACCCTTGTTTGCTAAAGCAGTTAATTCTGTCATCAGAGTACCAAAGTAAGAAGAATAAATAAGAAGGACCAATAAATAATAAACAGAAGTAGCACAGTTAGTGCAGATAAGAGAATTTGCAGTTAAGCATTAATGCCATTACTGATAATAAAATATCAATATAGAAAAATGAAGTACTTTAATGCTTGAAATTAGTCATATTAGATAACATCTGGAGATGACAGTCACAGATCAGAGAAGACATATCTGAAGCATCTTCTTTGCTTCATGCTTGGGAAGAAATATCAGAAGAAAGCTCTGGAAGAAAACTCATTAAAGAAGAAAGCAGAACATAAATCAATTTAGTGATGGTTTACAATGACAATCCAGTTTTGTACCTCTGATGTGCTAAATATACTGAAAGTAGCATAACCGTGAATAATAGAAATTCATCCTGCCTCTGCTGTCATACCGATACCTCTGTGAGTAGCAAATGTGGATACCGGCCACTCAGTAAAAAAGGTGTTAAGCCTACCTACAGAGATTTTATCTTTTCTGTATTAAATCTCTTCTACAGCTTGAAGTCCAGGGCTCTGGGATGATGTGCACTGCACTGATAGGGCCTCCTGGATGGTGCACGTTGGGCTCTGGGCAGCTCCACTTGGTCTCTGCCTTTGGAAAAACCTGGTGCCACCTTTGCCATGGAACTCCTTGTTGGCCAGGGGGTGCTTGGTGGGATGTGTAGAACACAGAATGTAGTCCTTGGGTTATTTATAAAACAGAACAGAACTGAGACAGAGTAACAGTTATTTTCAGAGAAATTCCAAGTCATTTTTGAAGAGATTAGGAGAGTTTATGAGTAGGAGATGCTAATTACAGAGTTATGAAATTAAGCCAGGAACTACAGACTTGTTACTTTTAGATCAGTTTGTCAACAACACCTTAAAGAGATCAGTTGAACAAATGTGCATCCCTTTCTTTTAGGGAAGATGATTTTGGAAAACAAAGATCAGTGGATGGTACATTTTTAGGTAATCAGAAGCATTTCCCATCAAGGCACTGGAAACGAGAGGAAATCCACTGTCTTCACTGTTGTTTCAGTTCACAGCTGGAAAGGAAACAAAACAGTGAAAAGTTGAATTTAGATGGGACAATATAATATAAAAGCTGCAGTTGCTGAGCGTACAAACTGCTCAGAGGCCTTCTGGCCAATCTCTCCATTCTAGAGCTTGATTTGAGGGGATGAGGGGGCTCTAACATGGTGATGAGCATGAGAGAATTTTCTGTTGGTTAAGTAGTAAAGGAGTAGCATGTGGAAAAAGAAGGGCCATGGCACTTGTTCACACAACAGACTGTTGTAAAGGCATAAATAAGGGACTACAGAGCAAAGGAAAGATCTGAGATGAAAGCAGGACCTTTACACAGTACGCAAGTATGATGGGATGCTCTGGGCAAACTATCATCTATGGTATCAGATAAAAAGAATGGCATCTTTATGAACTTGGGAAATGTCAGCTGTAGCATTAGCTAATATAAAAGCCAGAAAGTGACATCCTGCTGATCTTCAGGGATTCCTGTGTAAGTGATGAGAGATTAGACTAGCAAACTGACTTAATTTAAATTGAAAATAAATCAGACATGAGCAGACCATTTTGCTATAGCCTCCTTATTGCATTTCAACAGAATTTATAAGAAATCATATAGTGTCCTGGCCAGAATACAAGGAACTATAATGTCAGACATTTAATGAGCAACACAGCAGTTCACAGATTTATTTTTCCTTTTAAAGCTTCCCTATGTGTGCAGGTTCTTCCTCTTCTGCACTTTATAAAAACTCCCATCAAGGTTTTATTTCTGCGAGTACCCCTGTGCCAGCTTCTGGAGCAGCAGGGGTAGCTTGTGAGCTCTTCCTAGCTCAGGACATTCTGCCAGTGACTTTCAAAGACCTTTGCTGTTAGCAGTGTAATACTGGTTTTTACTGCAGTGTTCACAGGAAATTATTATAGTTTCTGCTGCTTATCAGTTCCCAGTAGGATTCATCTATCTCAGGTTCCTTTACCTGTCAAAGCCTTAGCCTTGCTCTTTTATTACCTCTTACTTTCTTTTTTTTTTCACCTAACATATCTTCATCCCCACTCCTTAGCACAGCAAATCCTACAATTTACTAATCACACGCTTCGTTGTCATCTCCTTTGGCAGTTGTTGGCTCCTTCCCAAGCTCCTTGCACTCTCACTCATTTTGAAAAAGCACTTGTAGAACTGTAGGCTTTCAAGCTGCACTTAGTAAGTCAGAAAAACAAATTGCTCAGCGTGTACTGTACTATTGGCTGATCTGTGTCTGTGAGAAACTGCTCCAGCACATCTCCTTGGTTCTGTTTTTACATTGCTTTCCAGGTAATTTTGACCTGAAATTACGACATATTTATTTTACTATTTGTTTTAAACCAGACTTGGTCAGAAAATAGGCTTTCAGAGAACCATAGACCCATTAGGATTGGAAAAGACCTCTAAGATCATCTAGTCCAGTGGTCCACCTACCACCAATATTGCCCACTAAACCACATCCCTAAGTACATCTGCATGTTCCTTGAACACCACCAGGGACGGTGACTCCACTGTCTCCCTGGGCAGCCTGTTCCAACGCCTGACCACTTTTTCAGGGAAGAAGCTTTTCCAGACTGAATCTCCCTTGAATCCTCCCCTCCAATTTCCATTCAACTTTTTTCTATTTCTGTTTCATTTATTTAAGATGCTTTTTTCTTGTAATTTGAGGACAAATATTTAAAAAGCACATTCTTCTACTGAAGAAGCCTATGGCATGTCTCTTTTAAAAGTGTGTTATAAAAATCAGTGTTTGGTGGGAACATAGAAGCCAGACCAATTTCTTCTAAAATACTCTTAAGTTTTCAAGAAAATGCTCTTTTGCAACCTGAATTTTCTGAAGAGGAGCATCAGAAATGTTCTTCCCTGTAAGCTCTGTTTAAAATGTTAAGCAGTATGGAATGAGAAACCACAACTTCTTTTGAAACAGATCTGATTATTCAAAGTTAAGAAAATATCTTCAGATCCTCACTCTGTGTTACTCATGAAAAACCATGAACTAAGTATGAAGAGATGTTCTCTGGCAGTAGAAGTTTTCATACAAAAGGTACTGTCCAGTACCATATAGTTGTCATATGTTCTTCCAAGGGACACATAGCCCTCTAGAGACAATATTTCCTTCAGCTGGAAGAAGCCTATGCATCTGCTGAGTTTCGCTAAAATGACACCAAATACAAGAGAATATGAAGCCTATATCTCTTCAGATTTCTTCCTTGTACGTTTCAAAAGGTACTGTAAGCATTAGGGACTGTGCAGATGTCTACAACTCTAGGAAAACTTCCAGAGAATCAAAGATTAAAAAGGCTATGCTTTGGTTCCAGCAGAGACTCCTCGTGGGTGATGTGACTGGCAGCAGGGCCTGCAGCAAAGAACACTATGGAGAAGAGAAGCTACGTGTTTTCTTTCTCTCAGCCTGCCTAGTACAAAGGTTTTGAGAATATGTGCTCAAAACTGAAAGATAACACACTTACAACTGGTTTAAAACTTGTTTTGACACACTTAGTTCTTTAGTAGGAGTAACTAATGATGCATTACTAAGAAACATCATTGAAAAAAAAAATTGAAAAAAAACTAAAATGTATTTACTATTTATTTAGAATGTATATTATTATTTTTAAATGCAATATATTTACCACATTTGCTACTTCAATCAAATGCATTCAGTTACACTAGTTTGGAAGTACTGAGAATGTCCAGGACGCAAGGCAGCTTCTGACATCCTGAACAAGAGGACTTCCTTCCCCTAACAGGGGACACAAAGCATCTCTTAAAGCTGGCTGCTAACACCTCTGGCCTGTGCTAAGTGACAAATACAATCTTAGGTGAGGATTTATTAAGCAGCTTCTTTGAGAATTCTGCTGAAATGTGTGATCATAAACAAGGTTTCCACTCTGTTGTTAGGACAATCTCCTGTGATTAATCAGGTGACAATTTAATGATCATTTGTCAGTTTTCCAACTTCAGAATTATTTTAACCTCCTTCATGTACTCATTTATTTAGGAGTTATTTTTATTTATAAATTTACATTCCAAGTGGTAACATCTTCCATACATTCATATACTCAAAAGTCATACAAACTGCTGCTAACAAGTCGACTTTGAAGTGGTTTGTAATAACTACAGAAGCACTACAGAGCAATATCATCAACCAATTCTAGATCTCTGCAACAAAACAGATGAAACACAAGCAGAACATGCCATATGCTATGCTCTTGGTTTGTCTTCCCAGAATGTTGACCACACTGGCATTTTGAAATATTTGATTGCCAGGACTCAACGGCCACTGATGAAATATTTAGTTCTTGGCCGCCCACTGAACATTGACTTTCATTTATTGTTTCTCCTCAGCGTGTTGTAAGGAGCTAAATGGTAGGATGAATTTCATGAAGCTAATATTGGACGTATTACATTCTGAGCACCTGCCTGTTTGTGAACAGTGTGATGCAGAAAATACGCTAGGAGGACCTAGGCTTATTGCTTATTACCACAATGCTGTTCTCACAGATCACAGCTGATTTCTGCATTAACACAGGCTGGCTCTGCCACTCAGCAACTAATCACTTCATCAGCAGGATACCTGGTAAATACCTCTGTGGTAAATAAAATGTTTAGAATGTAAATGTGTAATCTAAACTCAGATGCAGCCCTCCATACCATGATATGCAGAACGGATTTTCCATTCTTCAGTATTGCTTTCATACTTCAGTACTTCATACTGGAGAATTAATTCCTTAGTTATTTTTATTACCATTGATGTCAGAGTTGCAAGATAAGGTACGAACCATTTGAAATAGCTTGTTGCATCAGCTTAGCAATTGGATTTCATATACAGGAATCATGCCACATCGCTGTGTAGCCAAGCAGAAAAGACAAACAGAACTGTGTGAAAGAAAAAGGAGACAGCATTGCTTTGGCAGAAGCAAGAAGGGTCCGGAGCCAAAGTACTTAGAGAATGGCCCAGACAGGGGACTCAGTCCAGATATTAAGATTCAGCTCTCTGTGACCTGTGTTCCAGTTTGGTCCATGAAATTGATGGCCTGGAGCTTCAGAAAACAGATTTTGAGTCTGAGCTAAAACCAGGCAAGGTGAGAAAAGTAAAACCACAGGCTAAATGGGTTTATTGAGGTTGCAACTGTTAGCAACTGAAAGAGAAACAACAGCAAGAAAAAACAGGCAATAGTGAGGATGCTGATGCTTGACGTAGTAGCATATGGCTATCTATTCTTTGTATTAGCCAATAAATAATTGCTGAGTACTCTTAAGTTGTGTACATACTGGTCATAAAATCTCTAACCGAGTGATGAAATACAGCCAAAACAGTAGGGTGAGAGTTCCTGAGGGTCTCTGTGTGATATGCCTCGTGCAGCCCATTCAGGTGGCTGGATCAGGCAGCAAGCTGATCGGGTTCTGCGTTCTGCTGTGTGTCTTGCTCCAGGAAGTGAAATAGCATAGCTCTTTTATAGCATGACTGTATGCCTGTGCTTCCCTTTGCAAACTGATGGCAGCTTAAAAAGATGCTCTGCAATCTGTGAAAACAGCAGAACACACACACGAAACTGTGTATTTAAGGTCCTTAAATTCTACTTTTCTGCAGAATTACAGGGACTTTTTAATTTTTACATGTGAACCAAGTTCAAGTTGTTTGTTGCCATACTACTCATCTGCATATAGTTCATACATTTGATGCTTCTGTCAGCCTGCTTATCAGATATGTGATTTTACTGCTGTTTTGGGAAGAGGCACAGATAATCTGGTGATAATTAATTTTGTATGCATCTCTGCCTTGTTATTAGAACTGACACATCCATCATTTCTGTGGTTCTGCCCTAGGACCTGTTTTTATTTGAGTCTTCATTCCCTCTTTTTCCTTTCTTCTATGAATATATCTCAAGTAATTCAATATATTATGCTTATAGTAATATGCAGTAAGTATAGACAGTATTCTTAGATTTTACAGATTCACCTTGTTTCAGTACAAGCTGGTAACACGTAGCCCAACTGAGTTATATTCCCTTAAACACAAATACTTTCTTGTCTTTCTTGCCAGGAAATGGAATTGTATTTATCAATATCAAGGAGGTATGGCTGGAAGAGAGTGCAAATAAAATGTTTTTTAAGAGTATAAGAAATGCTGTATTACACTAAACTGAATCCAGCTAGCCCTATGTGCTGTCTGACAGAGGCAACGGGAAAGGACCAGGTAGTTATTTGTGAATTTGCCTAATTTCTTTTTGAACCTGTTGACACTCTCTGCCTTTATGATCTTTGGTAGCAAATTCCAGAAGTTCACTGTCTGCTGTATAATGAAGTATTTTCTTTTATCTTTACTTAACCCCATTAGTTGCACTGAATGTACCTTCATTCTAGCACTGTAAGGCTCGACAGATGTTCTTCATTAGCCTTTTCTGCTGCCTCCATGACACAATAAACCCCAATAATATTCCTCTCAGCCTTCTCCTCTCAAAATGGAGGAGCCTCAGGCTGTGTGCCCCCTCAGAAGATACCTATTTCATTCTCTGGATCATGTTAGCTGCCATTCTCTATACCCCTTCTAACTTGACTTTGCCCTTTTGAGAAGTGGCTTTCCAGGCTACACAAATCACTCAAGATAAATAAGCACCAGATTTTTGCGTGATGATAGATTGTCTTGTGCTTTGACTGACACTAAATATTCAGCTAGTGATTCCAAACTACTGATAACTCCAGGATCTCTTTTGTTAGGGTTGTAACTTAAATGTCACATTCTTCAGAAACCTCTTTTCAACTAATTACATATAGCTTTCAATCATTATTTTTTATCATTAAAATGAGCTGTGTGGTTAATTGGGCTCTGGGAATTATTCAAGGGATCAGCTCTAGAACTGATTTTGAAATACTTTTATTGAAAACATTGATCACTTAACACAGAGAATAAATGAAAAGATGACAAATGATGCATGGAAGAAATCTATTTCCCTAATTATGTTCCAAAATTTACTTGTCAGATAGGAATCTTAATACTGAAAGTTTAGTCAAAGTTATTATGAATTGTATACAGGAGGTCAGTGTCTTAGGGGTAAACATTGCCTAACTTCAAGACATTAGGGTGCAAAGTGAAGATCTCATTGTGGCTCCAGGTGGGAGTATCAGGGTAAACACATCACCACGGCACAGCAGTACCTCAGAGATACACCCAACCTTTACAATCTTACTACTGAGACCAAAGTGTGTTAAAAACAAAGGAGGTAGATACAGTTAAGACCTCATACTCTACCTTGGTGATCAGACCCAACCTGAACTTACAACTGTGCTTGTCTAGGCCAGTGTAATGTTGCACCCCGTGGTCAGTTCTAGCAGCTGGAGTTGAGAGGTTCACAACATCCAAAATTCTTATTTACAGACACTTCCTTTGTCTTTCTGCCTTTAACACCGCTTCTTGGCCTAACTTAGAAAATTAGTATATAATATGTAATTGGACCTTCTAAAGGATCTGTCGCTATTATTACTCCCTCTTTTGCATTCTCTGAGAAAGCCTTCACTTCCTCTCTGGTGCTGGTGAAGACCATCTTGCATTTACCTAGTGCTTCGCATAACTGGAGTCTCAGTCCCATGATTTTAGGTTTTCACAAGGGCGTGAAACAGACTCTAAAGAAGGAAAAGATGGAGAAGTAGGGTGGGACACACCATTGTCAATTAGGATTGTACATGCACTAGAGGAGTTGCTGGGGAGGGATCAGATGAGATTTCATTTTGCTTTCAAGAAAAGTACTCTAATGAAATACAGAACAAGCTGTGCCAATATCTGCCCCAAGTCATACAGGCAGAGTGACAATAAGAATGTGGTAGCAGCATACAGGATGAAGAGGATGTTGCAATATGTTGGTTGTTACCAGAGATGCTGAGATCAAAATAGGAGGGGTGAGGAATTCAATATAATCTGCTTAAAGTATATGCCCTTTTTGACCTGAATGGTAGATCAAATGAGCAAGGGGAAAGGGGAGCACGGAACAAACCACAACTGCAGACAGGGTAAAAAGTGCCGATACTGTCCTTTAATAATTCTTGACAATTTCAACTGATTATCTTGGTAATAAGTAAAAGTGAACTAGAAAGCATATCTGAAGAACAAGGTCTGAAATAATGTTCTAAATGGGTTACTGAGCGTGAAAAACAAAGGGTTTTAAAACTGACTCTGAAAAATTGTTTTGAATGGTCACAGTGAAAATCCTTAGAGAGAAAAGTAAGTTCTTGCATATTGCAATGTTATTACCTCCACAGGTACCTCACTTCTATTTACATTTGTATAATATAATCCAAGCATTACATTGATTCCATGTGTTAGTGCTTCTGGTGCTTATCTTCAGAGGAGGACAGGAGGCTTTCTTCAACTTCTTTCCTAACCCTGGGCTTGTAAGACAAAAGATCTTTGTGTTTCTATTGACATTAACATTGCCAAGATGTATTTATAGTGTGTCCTACTTCTGTGCTCATAATCTGTGCCAGATTCATAGTCAATAGTGACCTTTTCCCTAAGTCAGTTTTACAGGGACAACAGATTTCTCCTACCTGCTCTAAGCACTGGGCAGGGATTATGTTATCATCTGGGAGTTTTCTGTAGCAAATTCTTCTTGTTGCAAATATCTGTGTAGGGCAAATAACCCCAAAGAATGGTATTCAGAGGGAATAGCACGGAGTATAGTATATTTTCATTAGGCTTTATATAGATGGTACACAGACTACTGGTAAATAAAGAGTGGCTCACCTTTTCTGATGGTTGAGGCTCGACAATGATTCCACTAGAGTGAGCTCTCCAACAAGAGAACCTTCCCTGGTGGTGGTCAGCCCTTAAATGGGGTCGGGGAGAGACGGAGCCAGGCTCCACCCCTTCCAGTCACACAGGTACATTACCTTCACCTGTGGTCC
This sequence comes from Odontophorus gujanensis, assembly GCA_013399175.1. Lineage (NCBI taxonomy): Eukaryota > Metazoa > Chordata > Aves > Galliformes > Odontophoridae > Odontophorus > Odontophorus gujanensis. The sequence continues at coordinate 92,885 of VXAB01005251.1, forward strand.
TGCGACTGATTCAGTGCTCACCTCAGGTGATCAATCAGTGGTTCAGGCTGTGATTCAACAGTTCCCATATACTCTGTCATTGACAACTCCCTTAATCTGTCCTGTTTTCCACTCTTAATTACTATGGCTCTTGACCTCTTATTAAAATTCATATCATTGGTGATGTGGAAGCACTGTGTGTCATTGCAAGTGGAACAGATATTCTGTGGGCTTCTCCAATAGCCACCTGGCAATACTTCAGACTTCTAGAGGCTTGGTTTGTCCCCATTTATTCTTTTCAGCTCTTTGCTTTTATATCACAAATAGGAGTTCGGTAACTTGCTCCTGTTAGTTTTTTCATCATTGAAAGTTCACTTATTTTACCTAGGAAGTACAAATTTCAGCTCTGCTGAACACAGCAGGAAGGAAACAAGAAGACAAATGTTTTTCTCATTTCATTTCATGTTTAGATTTGGTTGATCCAGCTCTCCTTGATAAAACAGCCTGAGGTAACTTAACCATTTGAGAAAAAGTTGTAACTGATCAAGACTAATTTGGACATGCAGACTACATTGTGGACATCTTGTTTTTCTCAAGATGTCACCCTGTGAGCCACCTGGGGTGGTTACTGACTTATGTCCTGTATCTCCTGCTTGAATTACCTATTGGAATCCAAAAGATTGTGAACCATTATTCCGGGACCTTTGAACATCTGGGACAAAGAAAAGAGATTTCTGAAAATAGAATTAGTAGCAGTGTACTTAATTCAGTGGGTAACTAGAAATAGATATATTTTAAAAGGAGGTTGAATTAAATCAGTTGAGAGTAAGAGGAGATGAAGTTACAGGGTTACTATTGTGCATAATTAACCACAGTAGTTTTTTTAAACTCTCTGTGAGATAAAATTCTGAGAACTTTCCAAAAGGTTTCCATGGCTTGGCTAAAATTCAGTTTGAATAGCCAGCGTACAGTACTAGTATTGTGGGCGAAGAGACATCCACTCTGGACTAGCTACAATGTTTTCTCTCATCTCAGTGGGACTATTAAGGTTTAGGCATTCCATTTGAGAGATTCCTCCTGTTGCTTGGATCAAGTAAGACAATGTCATCACTTCAGGTTCATTGTGCTCCCTGCTGAGGATGGTCATAGGACCCCAGGAACTAGAAGCATAGGGCTTTGAAGCAGCTCTGAGGAATCAGGAAACAACAGGTTGTCTCTCATCTCTTGTAGCTATCTCTACAGTTTTGAAGTACAAAAAGGAAACCCCTGAGAAACAACAACTCATTTTTCTGCGAACAGAAATAATCAGCGAGATCAGACTTTCTGACAGATGTTAGAAAAACAAAGGAAGATTTTTAAATTGAAAAGTATCCTTGTTGCTTTTTGTTTTTTTCTGGTTATATTTTTTTCAAAATTACAGTGTGGTTCGTTCATCTGGCAAACAAAGTGTCTCCTATCTGTACTGGGTAAGTTGTCAGAGATTGCTTTTACTGAGCAAATAGTTTTTCATGGCATTAACTGTGAGGAAAGAAAGGCAACAAAATATTTCTAATCATTATATTACAAAGAAGAGAGATTTACATATCAAAACAGTGGTCAAGCAGGAAAGCAAAGTAAAGTGGAGCTGTGGTTGAAAACCTCATGTTGCAACAATATTGTTTTTAAGTTATGATTTAAGAACTTAAAATATATTTTGAATAGAAGGTAGTCTTATTCATGACCATATCTACTTAAGAAAAATCATACTGAGAGCAGTGAGGGCGTGAATTTGTAGATAAAAAAAAGTTCTGGGCTTGCATTTCATCAAAAACTGTGAACAGTGAAGTTTAGATTCAGTATATGAAAACTGAGGGAACAGAGTTTTCATACTTCCACCAGCAAATGATGTGATGGAGAACAACTGTCTGTGTACAATGTGGCCATTCACTTGGATTTTTAGCAAAACTGTAAGACGAGCTCGACAGTACTCTTTATCATAAAACCATAGAATGGCCTGGGCTGAAAAGGAACTCAAAGATCCCCTAGTTTCAACCCCCCTGACATGGGCAGGGTCACCAACCACTAGAGCAGGCTACCCAGAGCCACATCCATCCTGGCCTTGAATGCCTCCAGGGATGGGGCATCCACAACCTCTCTGGGCCACTTGTTCCAATGAGTCACCACCATCTGAGTGAAAAACTTCCTCCTAACATCTAACCTGAATCTCTCCTGTGTTAGTTTAAAATTATTCCCCCTTGTCTTATCACTTAGGACTTCTTTATCAAGAACCTTAACTGAGAAATTGCTATGATCTCAGGATGACCAAAAAAATGTAATTGTAGTTGTTTCAAAACACACTTGGAGATCTATACTCTTTAAGGGTCTATGACATCCCTTTTCTAGAGGGTAATGCCACTGATCTTCCAGAGCAATTATTACTTTCCAGGAATGCAAAGACTGAGACCAGTGTCCTGCCACTTCATGCAGCTGCCTGAAGGCCAGTTCCTGCTCTACCACATATATCAAGAACTGAATACTGTCTGTACGAGGCATCGTGACAAAGACAGAGAGGGCTTTGTATTGTAATAACACCTACTTACCTCATCAGAGTTGCAGATCACAGTGACGCTCTGAGAACATGTGTGACAGAACTAATCAGGACAAGACATGGCAAGTTACATGGTGTTTTAAATACCAAGAGGTGTCTGCAAATACTGCATTGAAAATGGATAGACAGTGACACTTCAGGCCAATGAAAACTGGGAATCTGCATCAGAGAAGCTTTAATAAAGAAAGTGTTTCTTACACATCTGCACATAGCCAAAGGAATGGATTTCAGAAAGTAACTAAAAACACAATTTTTCTCAGTTTCTACAAAGATACTAGGGAGAATAAAAACACATCTATCCTCTGAAAAAAGGTATTGCCATGTCATAGGATGCTAGACACGATGTACAAAGAGAAGGAAGCAAAATCTCTCTTTATATTATGTCCACGTATGGCTTTGCAATGAATTAGGAAGTTAGAGACATACTGAAATTCAATTATCAGAAAAATCTGCTAATCTATCACAGAAGTGGAGGCAGAAGAACAATTGTAGAGGTGCACTTATTACTATTTCAAGCTTAAATATATTTAGATAGCTAAGATTTTGCCTAGGAAGATGCAGATGTTGCCTGAAGAACTAAAAACGCTGCAAGCAAGAAAATATGAAAGATATGAAATACATTAGTAAGGCAGCATTCCCAGAAAATGAGTTCTACTGGTAGACTTTAGCATCTTGTAGTGGGAAGTCATGGGATTGAGTTCTGTTCTCTCTGAGCAACAAGGCTGCCCACTTTTTCATTTGAAATGTGACATATCTGTCAGTCAGGGATAAGCAGAAGTAGCTGAACTTTCTTTAGAGCCGAGATGGACAAGATAACCTCTCAGGGTCTCTGTATTGGAATTTTATGATTCTATACTGTATTTCAGTTTCTCCCAGGATTTACACTGAATGTTACGTGAGCCTGCTTAGAATTTGGAAACGGTGGAAAATAATTTCTGTGGACGATAATAGGGTGGATATTCTGAGATCAGGAGACTATGAGTCCCTGTAGTCAATGCTTTTGTACATCTTAGATCATTCTTACGACACCTAGATTTTTTTTTTTTTTCAAGATCTTAACAACTCTTTTGTTGTCATTTGCCATACAACAAAGGAGATGAAAAAGATACTGTACACTTCAAATTTGAGATTTATTTTATTATTATTACTATTTTTTTCACAACTGGGAAAAGCCTGAGGCACTTCTTTAAACTTTACCCAGTTATAATAGCATGTCAACAGGACTGGAACACTCAGTCAAATGCTCAATTGGTTTACCCTAATGATTTTGGTTTTTTTTTCAGAAACAGTCTCCAACCTCCCACAAAGTCCCCATTTATGCTAGGAGTAATCATCGTGCTTTCAGCAGTTTTAAACATAAGGCAGGCTACCAGTTCTACGTGCCAGGGCATTAACACAAGGTAATTATTGTCCCTTTCAAATGACTGGGAATAATTTTGTGTAATATAAGGAAAAGAAAATATTCATTACCCCATTGGAGGAGTGAAATGTGGAATGGTAACCTTGCATTAAAATAAATCTAGTCTTGTAGGATATCAACAGATTACTCCAACGAATGATGCAACTCCCACTATTACATGGAGGGAAACACATTTGTCATGCAACTCTCCAGCTGATATATGTTAATAATTAAGATATCAAAGGATGTCACACATGCATACTTACTTTTATGCTCTAAAAATCCCCTTAGTGAGAAATACGAGATTTTGTCCCATTATGTTTTTCAGAAGTCTGTGTTATATGTGTAGAATTCTTATGACCTAAATTTTTATCTTTTACAAGTACTTCATACAAAGAAGGATTAAGTAGAAATGACAGTAAGATTTGCTAACGTAGAGTCACAAATAACCAATCTTAGTCTAGCTATTGCAAAATCAACTGCTCTCTTACATAAATAAACACAACGAAATTTTCCCTCTGTTGGCCACATACATTAGTTGGTACAAATGGGTGCAGATACATTATGTGAAGCACTACTCAATATTTATCTTGTTATTTATGTCTCTTTTACTCTGTGGAATCCACCTTTATAAATATTTCTCTCCTTTTCAACCTAACTTGAGCTTTCAGACCCTAATGTGAGAGGGAAAGGAATCAGTTTCAGAATGAGAAAATGTGCTGAATCAGTTTTAAAGCAAGAAACTTTTTAATACGAATTTATGCTGAACTAACATTGAAACATGAAATGTCAGTGGTACGTTAAGAGATCTTCGGTTCAAAAACTCAAAAATGTATCACAGTATATATCTATACCAAAGTTTACTTTAAAAAAAAAACAACAAATAATTCAAGCATCCACCAAGCAAGTAAAATCAATAAAAATATACATTGTCTAGATACTCTATCCCTATAAAATTAGTTTATTTATTCAAACCAATGAAAAAATACTTTTAACGTTGATGTTGCTATTTTGAAACTTTATTGTGAAGTAGGAAAGTTTATGGAACTCTTTATAGAAAAGTTACAAAACCCAGAAGTTCAGTCTGTATCTACATATACTTAAATACATTTTAAAAAAGAAAAATAAGGATGGAAAAAGTCTTTATGGTAACTCTTATGCAATATTATTTACAAGCACTGCTCTCACCCAGATGATTAATAAAATTATTTCCACACCTGGGTGGTGTTAATAGAGGAGTTAATTATTTGCTATAGCTTTGATTAAACTGTTTATGAAGTATGCATTTAATATCAGCTCTACAACTTAGAGCACCTAAGCAAATGGCAGTCCTATTAGTTTCAAAGATGGTCTTGACCCACAGATGTGAAATCAGTTAATGGTTTTGTTTTCTCACTTTTACTTTAATGACCCAGGTAACTTCTGACCAGAATGCAAAAGGAGCTTGAATCTTGAGGAATTCTCTGATTTTAAGCAGCTTCCTAGGCTGGCCACATTTGTGATGGTCAGCAGGTGCACTTTCATAATAACCGAGGGAGGGAAATAAAAATCTACTCTTTATTTTCTTATTGACTACTCACAGCTGCAAATGTAGCAGAATGTTGAATAATGTTTGGTGAATTATTCAGACAAAAAAGATACTGTTCTGACAACCCTATAAGGTATAACAGACGAGAGATAGTTTTATGGGTCTGCCGTCTATATTACTATAAAGCAGAACTTCTGAAACTTGTATTAACTAAGCAGTCCATCTACCTATCTGTCTACATCTCATGATGTTGTAGTGAATTGTAATGACTGCTGCACTTAAATGTAGATGTGTCTCAGCAAACACCCCACATTTTTAAGAGTAGTCTCCAAAAGGTATTTTAGGAATAGAAAGACAATGAGTAAGAGCATAAGAAGAGGTATTTTAAATGTATTTACCTTGAGTCAGGATATTAAAAAGGGCATTTTTTTTTCATGCATTCTTTCACTCCTTGGTTCATTGTGGGAATACCTGTGTGTTCTCAACAGAAGTAGTAAAACTGTCACTTGCTTCCTACCTGAATCACAGAATGGCTTGGGTTAGAAGGGACTTCAAACATCATTTAGTTCCAACCCACCTTCCAACCACTAAATCGAGGACAATATTAGTTTGCCCAGGGCTCCATCCAACTTGGCCTTGCACACCTTCAGGAATGGGGCAGCCTGAGGATAATGGGAGTAGGAAAACACAAGAAACAATGGTATTTTCTTGTCAAGTTCAATTTTTAGGTTTGGAGTTAGGTGGAGAATCAGTATCAGATGGATGAATATAAGAATGATCTCAGCTGTGGGGCTGAGTCACAAGAGAGAGAGGCAGACACAAGGCCTAGGGGAGCAACTGATAGAGGACATTAATTCAAGATGAAATCTGTAATACTGTGACCAAATCACCAGGGAGTACGCTATTTAGGACTCTTCTTTACCTAACAATTAGAGGTAATAATAGGGCATATAAGAACATTTAGATATTTCTTTAATATTCCTCTAGAATTATTTCACTCATTAGGGATTAACAAACTATTCTCTGTTTGCTGAAGACCAGAAAAGTAGAACTGCTAATATGAGTCAGTTCTGAACCCTGACTATTCAGTATCAAAGCTGCTCCTGTGTTAAGAACTAGACAGGTTATGCCAGCTCTGAGTATTCAGCAGCTGAAGTTCTTCAAGGTGCACTATCCATACATGTATCTGCATGCTGGGGTTTTTAAAGCTTGAAAATTTTCAGCCTTACAGTAAAGAGGTAGGTTGTGATCCTTCTTGTCTCTGTCAGATGTTTAAGTACACAGGACAAAAACTGACGGCAGTCAAACCCTTGCCCATTGTCAGAATCCCAGAAATTATCTTCCTAGTAATTTCTGAAGGAGAGAGGTAGAATAGCAAGAAGCAAGTTTCCATAAAGGCAGTCTATTTCAGAGGACTCAATCTGGTGGAATTCATGTTCTTTTTTATCTTCAAATGTCTGTTTATAAGCTTGTTAACTTTATGGGTGACCCTAAGGAGCTGTTCACAGTTATTGACCCAAACCTGGAAGTCTTTACAGCTAGTAGAATTCTCTCTAGGGCCTCAGTAGTGGCACAGCAGCTGGGAATAGTATGATATTATAGATGGGACATAGGCAGAAGAATGGTAGCATACACATCTTCTTCATAGAGGCCACAAATGGAGTTCGAACTGTCATGAACTGTGACAACAGAAATCAGCAGTGTCATAATAAACCTTTCAACAATCTGTTCTGTAGTTGCACTTCCTTGATGTGGAGATGGCTATACCTCTGGATTTCTTGGCTGCTAATGTAATCAGCTTACCAGATCATCTGAAAAAAAAACAACAAACAACAGTGCTGTGGAGGCAAAAAGAGATGGCACTCTTGATATCTGCCTCAGAATTGTGAGGTTTTGGAAGCAGAATTGGTAATTTAATCCCCAGATTAAACTTTAGCATTGCTTCTGGGAATTAATTGTACTCAACCAAAGTAGTATTACATTTGAAGAAGAAGCCACAGTGGCCTTGATTTTTTCCCACTTTGTAGTCATACTATTGTTGGAAAAAACACCTTTCTGACTACATGTAATGATAAAAACATTTCCAGGGGCTTGAAAAGTAGATCCAGGAAGTCTGTGACTGTTAAAATCAGACCTTACTAAATGACATGGTTTTACAAACAGCAACAAATTGGACAGTCCCTTTAAAAAGTTATGTACATCTGGGTACGGAAATATTAAAATATTGAAACATATATTTGTGGGCATAATGAAAAACTGAAATGCCTAAGTTAGCTACCATGTGAGCTACAGATAATCAAGTTCTTGATTGAACTAAGAAAAAAAAAGGATAGACTCCTTCAATTCTAATAGAGAGTTCAGGATGGTTAAAAAAAAGCTAAGCAGATGGGAAGGTTCAAGAACATATTATGATCTGGTGCACTTTGCAGATATAAAACAATTTACTTAATTATTCTCCCTTTTTAATCAAGAATAAAAACTTTGGGAATATGTATGTTAATTTATCAAATACGATTTTAACCACCATGTACAAGAATATATCGGATTGGCCAAGATCCCATAACTTTCTCAAAGGCAAAGCTGGAAATTATTGATGAAAATAGCCCTGGCCTGTGGTTGTTACCTCCTATATATCTTCCTGTGACAAGAGGGACAGAATGACCTTTGTCCTTGACTGGAATCACCACCTTAGCTCATACTGGCTGATGACTGCTCTGTGGCTCAGACTCCTTACTCGTCAATATCTGGAAATCACTTCATTACTGTCTGGAAAAAAACTCTAAAGACATTCAGACAGGAAAAGGAAATTGATTCAATTGTCAAACAGGTGGAAGCAATCCTTACTACAAAATATCCCCAGGGGAAAAAAAAATATGAAAAGGACTATTTTTCTAATTAGAGTTGTTTGAGCTTCAGTAGCTGAGCACACACACGTTCAAAATGTGGGCAGAGGAATGAACGATGCATGTGTAAATACAATACGTATTTTAAAAATGAAAGTAGTTACATTACATATATATATATATATACACATGTACTCCATCTTTTTATAGAATCCCTCTCACATACCCTTCTCTAACATTATGAAGAAGCCCTGAAGATACATGAATAATAAGCAGATTTTCAAGTGTATTCACAATGCTAGAGAAATGTAAAAAGTACTCAAATGTGAATAAGAATTAAGGACGCTGCTTTTTTGAACTTGCTTTGCTAATAGAAAGATCTTTGGTACAGTGAATGAAATAAAATAAATGTTTTCTAGTCCGACACACTGCAGCATGTCTACTAAATTCAGGCTCTATTCTGAAACATGGCTGTGCAAAAAATGGGGACGTCTTGTTTTACAAACATATTGATTTCTTAATTTTTAAATAGATTTTCTTAGAAGCTATTGCAGCTGTAAATATAATCGGAGTTATCAGTAAATCTAAGCAGGAATAAAATCACTGTAATCTAAATCAGTAACTCAGTTCCTTACTAGTCAGTGAGGCCTTGAAAATCCTAGTTTTGATTAGGTACAAAGTGTAGATTGTCACTGAAAACCTAAAAATTAACACAGAAGAAATATAACACCTAAATTCAAGTAGCACTTCAATACTTTTTTTAAAAGGAAGCAAGGACTGAAAGACACGCAGGACAGAAAAATGATTTTAAATTGGTCTAATTAAGGAAGTATGATCGTTTGGATTCACTTTCTTATTGAAATATATAGTTAATTTTTTCCCTGTTTTTCAGACTCTATTCAGGTGATAGTGAGCATTGCTTTTCACAAATTATTTGAAAGCATGATTTATTATTGTTTTATTGCAAAGATTCCTTCATTTTATGTACTCCTGAAGAACTCGTATTTTTTTATTCCACATGGCATGAGCTAAACATCTGAAATCACCATGAGGAAAATGCATGTGCAGCTGTGATTGCTCCTAATTTTAACGCAGTGCTAAGATGCTTTAACTCATTGTCTTTCAGATCCCTCCCAAAGGACCTCCCAAACTCTCCGTCTTCTGAAACACCTGTTTGCTTTACAGAAGAGTCATAACAAAATAATAATCAGCTTGTAGTGTTGAGGGGTAATCTTCACCGCTGGATTATTTTTAGACTGAGGTAGACAAACATCTCTGAAGACACAGAATCAGTGCCTTGGGCAAAGGGATGAACCTGATCACCTATTGAGATTCCTGCCAGTCCTTCCCTCGTGATTCTGTGACAAACGTGCATCTGCTCTGGCTATAAATGACTTATTACACAACCTGTTCAAATGTGTGACACTGGATCAAACATGTCATGCAGGCATTTATCTGTTGTATTTTATATCATAGAAAAACTGCCTGAGGAAGAAATTTGACTACACTGTCTGACCTGGGAGACCTCATTGTGGCCTTTCAGTACTTGAAAGGAGCACAGCAACAGGAGGGGGAACAATTGTTTACAACCTGTGTTGATAGTTTACTGCATGGGTTGATAGTGATAGAACAAGGGGGAATGGTCTTAAATTAAGACAGGGGAGATTTAGGTTAGATGTTAGGAGGAAGTTTTTCACCCAGAGGTTGGTGATGCACTGGAACAGGTTGCCCAGAAGGGTTGTGGATGCCCCATCCCTGGAGGCATTCAAGGCAAGGCTGGATGTGGCTCTGGGCAGCCTGCTCTAGTGGTTGGTGCCGGCCCATGTCAGGGGGTTTGAAACTAAATGATCTTTGAGTTCCTTTTAAACCCAGGCTATTCTGTGATTCTGTGATCACTTCTCATCAATCTGTATGTGAGGTTTTACTTTTCTGGCTGGGTTTTCTGGTTTTAGTTATGAATGGCACTCTCCTATAACCTGAAATGAAGATGCAATATATTCCCCTATAAAAATAAATGTGTTCTTTAATGTTCCAATTCTCAACAAACTCAAACAGATTTCAACCTTTTATTTCTGCTGCTGTTAAGATTCATACATTTTTTTCCTTAATGATGAAGATAAGGACGTATATCATTAAAAAAATCCATTTTATGCAGTTTCATAAATGTTGAAATGAAAATTACTTGATAGAACACAACAAAATTAAACAAAATTAAAGGAAAATACAAAAAAACCCAACCAACCAACCAACCAACCAAACGGTACCCTGAAATAAAATGCATCCTAAATGAATCCATTCAGGCAATCTCATATTCCTGTAAGCCTTCAGCCTTATTTCATGAGGACATTCTGCATGGCAAGCTGCAAGGGCGTATAAGGGAGGCATGTCACCCACACTTGATATTACAGCTTATCTACTTCATTTTCATTTGTGCACATTCTACCCACTCAGGCAATTGCCACATATACTCCCACTCAACAGCTTGCAATAGAAAGAATGCTGTCATTACAGTATTTAACTGAAGTAATAACTAGTGCAAGGCTGCCTAACCTCTTCACAATCAAGACCTGAATTATGTCACGAAGTTTATATTGGAATTTAAGTGTGAATAAGGTTTATAATGCTAGTAGTGATACTACGAGAGCCCTTCAGGGACCATTGGTAGAAGTGCTCTGAAGAGGAGACCTCAGTCCTGACTGAAGTCCAACCACAACAGGAGTTGTATAGCACTATGTGCAGGCAAAATATCCGATCTGATAAAGCCTATTTTATTGTGTCTATATGTGCGTGAGCTTAGAAAATAACTGTGTATTCAGGTACACATAATTGTTAATAGCACTATAATTTTCATTTGTGTCCATCAGCAACATCACCGCAGGGCAAATGAATGAAATATGCTTCAGTCCTGTTAAAAGATGCACACTTAAGGTCATCACTAGTATTGTGACTGCTCATGCCAGCACTGGGCTTGGCTCTTTTTGCATTGAATGGTGATGAGTTATCAGAGAAAATATGTATATATGTCTTTGCTGTTGTACCACAAATGTTGCAATCCAGAAAACAGGATGTAACTACTGCGACATTCCTTTACCTCTCTATATATTTGGGGTGAATCCTTGTTTCCTACCTTTTCCCTGAACCTTTTTGACAGCAGGTTGGGATATGACTGTCACCATCTAGAAGCAAAGATAAAATAAAATAAAATAAAATAAAATTTAGTATTTCTATTCTACGGGCTATGCTCAGCTCTTAGTTGACCCTACCAAGTGCTTATTGAGCTTTCAGCCACTTATGTGAAGGATAAACTCTTGTTCTGTAGTGAAGTGAGAGTGAATTCAGGAAAATTAGAAGATATATTTCCGACCTGCGTCTACTCTGAATTTTTAAAAATTTGGTGTGCTTTCGTTCAAAAAGAGGGTCAGTTTTTAATATTTAAATATCTGTAAAGATTCTATCCTCTCTAAATACTCTAATTCCCACAATAAATTGATCACACTACATCTAAGCAGAACAAATCCTAGTTCCTCTACCTCTAGGCACAAGAATAGCACAAGATAATCAACAGATGCAATTAAATTTGATGGCAGCCACTGAATTCCAGGAGACCGGAGGGAGAGAGGAGCACAAGGAACTAGGGAGGTTGTGGGAAGAACGGTTGGAGAACTGGGAAACATCAGTGGGGATTAAAAGAAATGAATATAAACAAGGAGGCTGGAGAGTAGCTTTTTAACAAGGGGTTCATAGTGCATACAAGAGCTAGGAGTGGACAGTGACATTTCTAGAAAATGAAGCTTGGGAGATTCAGTGGCTTTGGGTGTCCTGGGAAGGGGGAGAGCAAAGCTTTCATTGCTGACACTGTGACGAACTGAGCAAAGAAACCAGGAACAAGGTGACAAGGCAGAGACTGTTCAAGTGAGATGGATTAATGATGAGAACAGAAAGACAGAGATGTGGAAATGACAGAATCTCAGTCAGAAGTAGTGCTGAGAAACAGGGAGTAAAAATAACTCAGACTGGGATTAAATAAAAAGGCTACGGAGGGAAGGAAGCTGATCTGGACATCAGTAGAATGGAGATATATTGGAAAAGAATGCAGAGGATACTTGCAAAACATTAATGCATATATAAATGAAAGAGGGACTGTGTTTATTTGCAAATAGGAAGAGATTGCCAAATTCCTGATTGTCCACATATTTCTAGAACACTGTTTTGCCAATGGATGTGGTCAGCACAAAGGTCATGGACATCAAGTTAAAGAAGTGAGTTTACTTACGTAAAGCAATGAAATAATAAGTGAAATGATAGAGCAAAAATATAACAGAACAAGGTAATGCACCTAATTATTACTGCACAAGATTAGCTATAGTGATTAAGAAATATACATCACCAATTGCCTCAACACTTTACCATCATCCAGACCTGCAGTCTCTGGGGAACCCTGGTTGCAGTGAGGATTTGGAGAGCCTTTCTCAGTATTTGGGAAGTCCTACACAGTGTATTCACTTGAAGGTGACATCTCCAACTTTGCTGCAAGAGGGTCCAGCATTTATATTGTTGAATAAACAGACACCTCCAAGGATGGTGACTCCACCACTTCCCTGGGCAGCCTGTTCTGATACCTCACCACTCTTTCTCAGAAGAAACTTTTCCTAATATCCAACCTGAACCTCTCCTGGTGCATCTTATGGCCACTACTTCTCATCCTAGTAGTTCTATCTCTTTCATGCCCTTGCAGATTCTTTGCATGACAGTACAGTCATGCAAATACACAGAAACAAAACATGTAAACAAAACAAAATGCTTCACTTCAGGCCAATAAGCATTATATGTGATTTTTTTTTCTATCTGCACTGCTCACACAAATATACTTTTAACAATTTTAACACTTCATTTCTGCATTTTGTTAAACTTGTTAGTAGCAAATGCACTTTTCCAATGGCTTTACTGCTTTACGCAAGGCACCAAGTCTTTTCTAAACATTTTCCCTTGCGTGAAAAGCCATTTCTGAATGAGTCTGTCTTTACCCACATAAGCCAGCAGAAGAGCATCACCACTGAAGGATTTTTCACAGGTTTGTGATTGCTTTCCCAGAACCAAAGCTACAGCATCAGGCATGGGCAGGAAGAAATGTACAGCAGCTATAATTTTTTTATCTGATAGGACTTGGGCAGTGGCAGCAGTTCCTGCCTCTGCACAGGAATCAATGTGGCTATGTGAGGAGATGCTTGGGGGGGAGTGCTGCTTGTGTCCTCCACATCATCTCGTGTCAACTGAACTAAGACTCTTAAAAGTTTGGAAGGAGTCTCTGTTGAAGGATCCACTTTGGGAGTAAATCCTCCTGGGCAACCATTCCGAATCCTCCTCACAGTGTTACCGAGCATTTACCGGTCTGGATGGAGCTTTCCAAAGGCACTACAGCAGTGTCACTCTGTGATCAGCAGCTGACAGACAATTAACGCTGTCTTCAGGAACCATGCCATGAATCAGTAACCTGGAAAAGATAAACTCTGGGACCTCTCCTAGAAGCCTTTTCATTCATTATTTGAATTTATTCATACCTACAGTTTTTTTGTTTTTTCCTTAGTATACACTTAGGAAACTGGATTCTATTATCTCCCACACTCAATTACAACCCACTGTTATTCCTCAATTTCTTGCTCAGTATCAAAAGAAAAAAAGAGATCTGTCCCAAATGGGTCTGTACTCAGCACTGGTGAGGCTGCACCTCCACCACTGTGTTCAGTTTTGGGCCCCTCACTACAAGAAGACATTGAGGCCCTGGAGTGTGTCCAGAGAAGGGCAGCAAAACTGTGCAGGGTATGGAGCACAAGTCTGATGGGTAGCGGCTGAGGGAGCTGGGATTGTTCAGTCTGGAGAAGAGGAGGCTCAGGGGAGACCTCATTGCTTTCTACAACTCCCTGGAAGGACATTGTGGTAAGATGGGGGTTGGCCTTTTCTCCCAAGTAACAACAATAGGATGAGAGGAAATAGCCTTAAGTTGTGCCAGGGGGGTTTTTCAGGTTGGATATGAGGAAAAAATTATTATCAGAGTGGTGAGGCATTAGAACAGGCTGCCCAGGGGAAGCGGTGGAGTCACCATGCCTGGAGGTGTTCAGGAAACGTGCAGATGTGGCACTGAGGGACAGTTTTCAGTGGGCATGGTGGCTGACAGTTGTACTAGATGGATCTTAGAGGCCTTTTCCAACCTTCATGATTTTATGAGTCTACAATTAATCCTTTTCTGCACTTAAAAATTGGTACCTGTAGATCTTATCTGCCTAAAAAAGATCTCTGTCCTGTTAGCTACACAGAGAATAATAGTAACGCAGAAGGGCATTTAGGTTCCCTGCATAATGTATCTGTAATAGCACGGCTTAGCTTTTTCCGTTTTAGTTCCGCCCACAGTCTGAAACCGTTCTTCTACGCTTTACAAAGATTCGTTCCTTTGCAAAAGCATTACACGTTCTCAGCTCAACAGTCAGTGCCATCGCCTGCGCGTTTCCATACTCGACGAGAAACGCGCACCGACCATGCGCTCCATCCCCATGACCGCTACCGGAGCCCGCATGACGAACCCCGAAACCCGCTCCCTGCAGCGGTTTTAAATCCCCTCCGCCCGCGGGACGCGTTGGCTGCGGTTTGGCAGCCGCCGGATAGCAGCCCCAAGGGCAGACAGCAGTCCACCATCGCGGCTTGCCCCGCACGTAAAACGTGGAGGTTTGGGTGCGGAACCCAGAGGCCCGGCCCCGCCTCCACGAGCTGCAGGCGGGGGCGGCACCGCGCTTATCCCGGGCCGGGGCCCGCTCGGCGGGGCGTTCGTACTGCTGCGGGCAGGTGAGGAGGGCGGGGGCGGCGGTGGCGGCGGGCGGCAGGGACGCGGGATGGGAGCCTGGGCAGTTACCCCTACTGCAGGCTTTGCTTCTTCCCTTGTGCCGGAGCATCCGTGTGGGTGTAGGGAGCAGCCCGATGGGGACGTTCCCCTGGCCCCGCTGCTCTGCGTTTCGGCTGGGCGCTGCGGAGCTGGGTGGATGGGCTCGTGCGAGGAGCTGGGGCTGTTTAGTCCGGGGAAGAGGAGGCTGAGGGGGCATCTTATTGCTCTCTTCAAATACCTGAAAGGTGATTGCATTGAGAGCGGGGTTGGTCACTTCTCAGTGGTGACACGACAAGGCCTCTAGTTGCACCAGGGGAGGTTCAGGTTGGGTATAAGGAAAAACTTCTGTACAGAAAGAGCTGTTAAGCTCGAGAACAGGCTCCCCAGGGAGGTGGTTGAGTCACCATCCCTGAATATGTTTAAAAACCATCTGGAAGTGGTGCTCAGGGTGGGTGATTTAGTGGTGGGTTGTTGGAGTTAGGGTAGTATGGTTTGGCTGTGGTTGGACTCAATGATCTTGAAAGTCTTTTCCAACCTGAGCAATCCTATGATACTATGAAACATATGAGAAATGCTCCTCTGGATTTAGTGCCCTGTGCGTGTGTACAAAAGGCAGAATGCACTCTGAAAGCCAGGGGACCAGGCTCTGTCTGCCATTGCTTGCCAGGTGGCAGTTCTGTTTTGTAGGGATGGACTCATCAAGTTCTGGTGTTGGTGTGCTCATAACTCAAGAAGATAGGGAAAGCTGTAGAAACACAGCGATGTGCAAGGTGTTTGGGTTTATGTAGAGAAGAAAAGCGGGCAGTGTCCATATGGGAAGCAGGAGTTATTTTCTGTGGAGCTGTCATAAAAATTCTGGGAAACATAAAATGGGATTTTATGTGCGTTGAAAGGCAAGATGTAGAGTTGAACTGTTACTTCTATTGTGAAATAGTGCAGTTAGGTTTGACAGAACAGGAAGTAGGAGCTTGCTGACAAAAATAAAATAAAATAAAACAGGTGTCAGGATTTTCAGTCCAGAAGAGTCTCGAGCTACTTAACGCTTCTCACTGTGCTCTGCTAAGCTTGCTGCTAAGAGCAAGGTGCTGGGCAGCAAGAACAAGATTATCCATTACTTAGTTGAGGTTGAAAGCCGACTGTGAGGCTCTCATTTTGCTGCCACAGGTCCCTTGTGACAGTTTTATTGTTGTTCTTCTGTTCCCTGGAATTACTGTGTTAGCTGATATGACTGTCCTTATTGACAAATGCTGCTTCAGCATGAGCTGAGGATCTGAACGACTTGTACTGTGTGGGTGTCCTGTTGGAAAGAGAGCTTCCTTTAAGAAAGAAGATACTAGTTCTGTTTCCCAGTGACATCATTTGCTATCTCATATTGTAGATATGGTTATTACTCTGGAATTTGATATGCTTTATAGGCGGAGCCAGAGCAAACATCTTGCATGACAACAGAGATGATATTTTCTGGAAGAGCAATGGAATTATTCAGATTGGTAACATTTCATATCCATCGTTAGTTGAGATGAGAAAAATATGGTTTCTTGACTTACCATATTTTTCATATTCTTCATACCTGTTTGTTAGGCTTTTATGGCATGCTTGGTATTAAAGAACATGGGAGCTGCTCTTGGCTCAAATGTGATAAGAGCAGTAGAGGAATTTCTCCCTAAATTTCTGAGCAAAACAGCAGTTATGAGTAAGCATATTTTGGTAACGTACGTTGTCTTGCTGTGTGTAATCAGGTGGGTCTTTAGGAACAGATTTGTAACTGACAATCAGATAGGTATGTAATAATTTCTCTGTACATTGATTAAAAAGGATGCTGTTGTGTTGGTCTCAACAAGGGACTGCGAGAGCTACCTAGCAGGACGTGGCAAACATTGAAGTCTATCCTGCTGTGGTCTTTGTTACTCTGGCAGTACAGAGAGGTGCATTTACAATGTTGGACACCAAGCTGGGGGTGCCTGTGCTGCAGTGTGGCGAGAGGTGAGGGGTTTTAGGAAGTGACTTTTGCCTCTGAGCACGTGTGTGGCTTATGGTGACACTTCAACAAGCCCTTAGTAAGGCCTGTACAAGATAAGAACCTCTCATTTCCCCTGAGAGTGTAGGAGTGTTTGTTTCCAAGGTCCCTTTCTCACAAAATAGTAACAAGTGGCATCCGTTGCATTCATTGCATGCTAGCCTTTCTGTGATCTTGCTGGTGGCTTATCTGGTTGCTGAAATTGTAGTTACTTGTGATGGACTTTGGAATAATGTTAAGTTTCTTCCAATATTCTGCATTTCCCCTAGTGTTTCAAGAGTTACTTGAGAAGACAGTAGAATATTCAAATTAATATCTACATCATACAGCTATTATAAGTATTATCAGTATATTTACTACACGCTTAGAAATTTTATCTGCAATTTTAAGAAATTCCAAGTTTTGCTACTGACTGTAGTAGTTTCCAGTCTGAAGTCTCCCCAACAATGCAGAATCCATTCCCTTCCTTCCCTCACCCACTGTTGCAGACTGAATGAATTACTGGCAGTGGTGTTTGCAGCCTCTGATGGAGTAGCCTGGGGCAAACCCTCAGCATTGCCTTCTCCTAGGTCCTTTCAGCAGAGCACGCTTTGCAGGCAGGGAGGATTTGTAGTCCTCATTCTTTGTCAGCAAGTTAAACCAATTAGTTATATCCTTATAGAGTAGTACCACTTTATCAGTCTTATCCTTCTTAAGCGCCTTCAAAGCAGAGTTTTTAATATCTGAATCATTCGGTCTACTCCTTTTATTTTTTTCATGTTACCTATAGAGTTTCTCTTCGGTGAGAATTTCTAGATCTTGTTATATTTTAGCCAGGCACCTATTGCCAGTATACAAACAACTCCATACTAATTTTGTGTTGCTCTTTGCCAGTTTGGTTTCATTTGTGACTTGCTGAAAATGATACAAAACAGTGCTTGCTTCCTCTGTGCTCCTAGCTTACTGTCTTTCCAACTACTGCAGTTGATTTCTTTGGGTTCGTAGCAGCCATGTCCTGGAGAGCCGAGGCAGTGTTTGTAGTACTGAGGCTGTGCTTTACACCAGTTCACCCCAGTATCTTACCCAGGGCTTCCAAGAGAACACACAGTAAGATAAGAATTGGAGTCAGTGTTGCCTCCTATAAGCATTCTGCTGAAGACACAATGTCAGAGCTAAGTCTGGGCTTGCTGTTCTCTATGATCCACTGACTACAGCAACTGTAATTTGTTTCTTGTTGGTACTTGTTCTGGTGTTGGGCCAGAAGAATTTACTTGTTAAACAAGCAGTAACCTGACTGAGGCACGTAAAAGCTGAATTCAGTTATGGATCACCGAACTTGACTGTAATGTTAAATCTCTGGCTAATGCTTAAGACACCTAAAACAAGCAAGAGATGTTCTGATGCTATTGCACTCCAGAGGGACCGTTACCTGCTGTAATGCAGACGGAGTCAGGTGCAGGAACAGACCAATTGATAGCTGTATTTGGGGCAAAAGTATCACTATGCCCATGAAGCTTTTGCCAGGCCTGGAAAGCCTGAAAGAAGGATGTGTTGACATCGTTGTGTGGATGGGGAAGAGCAGTGAAGAGCTTCTTTTCACAGTGCTGCCAGCAATTAGTGAGTGTTGTCCCAGTCTCCTCTAGCTCTATGGCAGGAGTCACAGCTGCCCAGGCTTCTCTTATAGGCAAAATCGTCTTGAAGGTCTGCTGGAAAGGAAGGTGTTCCTAAGGTATGCACCTTACTTGCCTCGTTCCCTGGCTGTCCTTTGGACTCCAGCCCTTGTGCTCAGGATCCTATTGTCTGCTGGTGTAGAAAAGACACATAAGTACATATGATAACCTCATCACCCTTTACAAGCAATAATGGTAGCGATTACCAGCACCTATCTTAACATGACATGTTTGACTCTGAGCTATGCCACAATAGCTATCAGATATATCTCTGGTTAAGAAAAAATATATGTATTTTAAATTGAGAAGCCTGCACAATCAATTAGATTACTATTATTCTTTCTCTTTCATGCAGGACATGATAGATAGAAAAGAATCCTGCACCAGGACAAATACCTATGACCTACCTAAGTTACCTCACTTACATGCTGGAAGAATGGACTGCTGTGGAGTACCTGAAGAAATATGTTTTCCACATAGTCATCATATCAATGACTATTAGTACAATATTAGTTTTTTTTATAGTTCCTTTAACAATCCTCTTTTTCATTTACCTTACTAACGTGTTGCTTTTAATATATCAGAGGAATGGTGAGGTAAAAGCAGATCCCTTGAGTGATGTTTGGGATAGTGCAAGGAAAACTGTGGCAAGCTTCTGGGATATATATGCAAGAATATGGCATGGTAAGTACGATGTGACTTATCTGAAGCTTTGAATTACAATCAGTAGTAAGTACACCTAAGTTTTAATCTTAGATTTCTTCCAAATGGATGCAAGTGACTTTATATGCATATATATATAGTTACGTACATTATATATATGAAGTAATACCTTGTTTGGCATCTAACCAAGAAATTCCTCCCATTGTATTCAGGATACATTTTTGTAAAGTGGATAGGTAGATGTACTTCTTTTTATATGGTATCAGAATGAAGTACAGTGTTAATGTCAGTTCTACTTAGTTAACTACAAGGGAGATACATAACTTATTTTTGCTTTAGTAGCTGTTTTTAATCATGTATTGAGTTACAAACAAAATAACTTATTGGAAATGCAATTGTTCTGTTTTTAGCTGAGGAAAACTTACTGTGTCATGGTAACTTAAAATAATTTCACGAACTGTATGGAAAAAGAAAAAATAAGATACCATATTTAAGTTTGTGCTGTAGAAGAACGTAAAGTAACCTGATTTTTCAGTTTCATTATGCTTAACCTTCAGACATTTTTTCACCACACCTTAGTCCCTAGGGAAATCCTCAGCCACAAGCTAGGCACATGTTCTTTACACAAATGTAATTTAAGACTATTAGCAAGACTTAATTTGCTGCCCTAAGGATTAAGAATAGTATGTTGTTATCTGTTACTTACTGCTCTTCCTCACAGCTTTTCCTCTTAATCTTTAAATATCTTGCAACTTAGAACTTTCTCCACCTGTTTCCAGAGGCTTCTACCTGCCTGCACCATCCCTGTCTTCTCCTCTCTAAATGGCTTATTTATGGAGCTGTATCAGGGGACGGAGATAAAGGAAGACCAAGTGGAATAAAGTTTTTATATAGTAGAAGCTGTGGCTTTTGCAAGCCTCCCATCTTGGTTCCACCTAAAACCTCGATTAAATATAGAGAAAAACAAACAAACAGAAAAGAGAGTTGTAGAAGTCCATGTCTATGAGGAAGTTCCCTTTCCCTGTGAAGTGAATGGTTTTCACTCTCATGGATAGAGTTTCTATTTGGGATTCTTGTGAATTCTTTTTTGGACATAAGTATGTAAACCGTGGCAACTTTGTATTATGTAAAATCAGAATAAAAAGTTCCCCACACAAATTGTTCCTAACTTTATCACAAGGTCCTCCTTTCCCAAACTTTTCATTCTGTCTGACACAAAAAGATTTGTATTTCCATGTTTTAGGAAAGCCTCATGGTCATTTGCCTCCCCTTTTCCTGATGAAGCTGTTTCATATCAGTACAATACTGTGGGGTTTTGCTTGTTTGTTTTATTATTTTCTTTCACAGTGAGCTGAAGAAAGTTCCAAATGGGCAGAAATTTCCAGTGATGTGGTTAAACTCTTGTGGGAAAATGCCAGGTTCATGTCTGATGATTAAGTTGCTCAACAAATTAAACCACTAAGTAGGGTAATCTGCAGTGTTTGAGGGGGTTCCTCTGCTGTTATGATTCATAAGTTCCATTCAGAACTTAATTCTTTTCAAGCTACTGCACAGGCATTTACAACTATATGGAAGTCATTTAAAAAAGGACAGTAAGAAGTTTGCTTTAAATTGCCATGTGATTTACAGCTATCGTTGGTGTACTGCTTTGTATCCCAAACAGGTTATGAACTTCACGGTGTGGAAAACCTACCAGAAGGACCAGGCATTGTTGTTTATTACCATGGAGCTATTCCTATAGACTACCTCTACTTTTT
The DNA here is from genome assembly GCA_013399175.1 of Odontophorus gujanensis. Taxonomy (NCBI): domain Eukaryota; kingdom Metazoa; phylum Chordata; class Aves; order Galliformes; family Odontophoridae; genus Odontophorus; species Odontophorus gujanensis. The sequence continues at coordinate 114,178 of VXAB01005251.1, forward strand.
ATCTAGGCTATTTCTCTGGAAGAAGAGACTTTGTTTGTCAGTAGCTGACAATTTTGTCTTTCGTTTACCAGGTAAGAGCATGTTCTCTTGTACAGGCATCCTGAATTCACTGAAGTTGCTGGTTTTGGTGAAAATAACACTACAATTTGAAGGCTTTTAAGAGGACATCAGAAAGAAGATGAAGGTTATCTGATTGTTGCAAAGGAGACTTCTTTTTAAAGGGATAACTGACAGAGTAGTATTTCAAATTGAAGAGTCAAATATTTTTTGTTAAAAATACATAGTGAACTTAAACAAAGAACACATACACATACCAGAAAACCTACAAATAATAGGGACCAGGCCTCTCTATTTGCTGTATTAGTAGAAAACGTAGTTGAAGGTAATGGACTGAATGAAACTGCTACTAATCTGCTTTTTAGCAGAAAAATTGCATTTTATAGATTCATTCTTTGAAGAATGCTCATGTGCCAAAGTCTCCAAATGACTTCTGACCAGGTCCTTCACAAAAGTCTGTTAGGTAAATTACTCTGTTACAGGAGAAGTCTTGTGAATTAGTAACTGGTTAAAAGGTAGGAAAGAAAGGGTAGGAATAAATAGTTCAATTGCATTACAAAGAAGCAGTGTTTATTAGAGTATCTGTGAAATTCTGTGCTGGCACCTCTATTGTTTGAAATACTCCAAATCTAGATCACAAGTGAAGTAACAACACTTTATCCTGGCCATTTTTTTCAAGGCAGTAAAAGTTCACAGTAGAGTTATCTAACCATAATGAATCGCTAACGTTAAATGATAGATGCAGCTCAATACTACATGTAATGAAATGCAGGAAAAAGAAAAAAACAACCACATAGATAAATAATAAACACATACTTAGGCTTTAAATTCTCTAGATGACTTTAGGAAAATATAGCAACTCAACTCAGCAATCAGTGAAGGGCAAGTAGAATTGAAGGCTCATCACGGAAAGAGAAGAAACAGAAAACTGCATGACAGTGCTCATAATGCATGTGGTGTCCACATCTTAAGTACTGAACAGAGTTCTGTTCTCCAAGAAAAACTATGAAGTAATTAAGATGCACACCAGGGGAAAAAAAGCCAGCACAGATGATCAGGGGCCTGGAATGGCTCCTTCTGAGAAGCTGGGTAAAAAGAACAGGAACAGAAGGCTTGCATTACTGAGGAATATTTAAAATGAATGACCTGAAAAAGATGAACAAGGCATGTATGTAATATGCTCATGTAATGTTTCACAATTCTTAGACCAAAAAAACCCAAAAAACGTTTTAAAGCTAAGGGAAAAAAGGGGATACTACGGAGTTCATAAAGGGTTTAGACAAACTCAGTCTCTGTCTTTGACAGAAACATCTATCAAATTTGATACATTGAATAAGATTTAAAAAGGTGCAATTAAAAGATTCAGGACTATTTTTTTTCACTGTCTTCCAAAGTTTGTCATTCAGTTTTGTCGAAATTGCAGTGTAGCCACTGGTTCTGACTGTATGATGATGTTTTTGTTTATTAATAGAATCAGTATTTTTTCAAGTTGTGCTCTTCTCACAGGGACTTGAAGATTAGGGACATTCTCATTTACAGAAGCTCCCTATGGCTATTAAAGATCTATAGATTTAAAATATAACGTAATAAAGCATAGAACACTTCTTAGAAGGGCGAGTACAGGCAGTGGAACCAAGGATGTGTCAACTGGGAAGAATACAGGGATGCTGTCCAGGCTTGCAGAGATGGGATTAGGAAAGCCAAGGCACAGGTGGAACTGAACTTGGTGAGATGTTAAAAAACAAGAAGGGATTCTAGAGATATGCACGTCAGAAGACACAGGCTAAAGAGAGCATACTTCCTCCTCTAAATGAGAAAGAAGAACTGACTATGATAGGTATGGAAAAGGCTGAGGTACTCAACCTCAGTCTTCACTGGCAGCCAGGATTCTCATATCCCTGAACCTGAATCTCTAGTTGGGAACTGGGAGAGCAAACACTCCCTACACGGTAAGGGTGTAGCAAGTCTGAGACTAAATGTGTACAAGTCCATGGGACCAGACAGCATGCATCCCAGGGTCCTAAGAGAGCTGGCTAATGTGGCTGCTGAGCTGCTCACCATTGTATTTGAGAAGTCATGGTTGTCAGGCTAGAAAAAGGGAAACACTGCTCCCATATACAAGAAAGGAAGGAAGGGAGACCTGTGGAAGTACAGGTCAGTGAACCTCACCTCTGTGCCTGGGAAGATCATCTAACAGGATTTTTCTGGAAGACAGGTTAAGGCACGTGGAGGATAAGTAGGTGATCTGAGACAGCCAGCATGGCTTCACCAAGGGAGGGTCATGCTGACTGATCTGGTGGCCTTCTATGATGGAGTGACAGCATCAGTGGACAAAGGGAAGGCAACTGATGTCATCTCCCTGGAGTTCTGCAAGGCCTTTGATATGGTCCCCCACCATATCACTCCCTCTAAATTGGAGTGAGATGGATTTGAAGGGTGGACTATTTGACACAAAAGGATTTAGTAGGAAGGTTGCAGGTTGATCTAGTGGTTGGCAACCCTACGTGTGGCAGGGATGTTGGAACTTGATGATCCTTGAGGTCTCTTCCTACCCAAGCCATTCATTCTATGATTCAGTGCTTCTCCCTCTGTGTTTTGGACAAATCCCAGGGAGGAGACTCATTTAATGGTTTGTGCAATGCTGAAACTACCCTGGTAAGTTATGCCATTCATGTATCCCAAAAGTCATACAGCAGCCCAACTTAACCACAGAATACTCAATTTAACAGTTTAAAATCAGTGTGTAATTGTTAAAAATGACATATTAAAAGAACACTAAAAATATATGCTCGTATAGGTATCTGTGTAGTAATCTGTATCCTAACAAAAAAGAAAATTTACATTTATTGTGTATTAAAATCTTTTTTTAAAAGAAGGCGGCAAGAATATTTTCAGTTTTCTAGCTGTGAGGCACAAATCTCAGTTGTACGGCTGCTGTTTCGATAACTATGAAGAACAGCATGTGTAAGCATTGACTTACTGAGGTGCACTTCATAAAGTGGTTTGTCTTTATAATATCTAGGCAAAACCACCCTCACTTAACCAATATTTACTCCCTGTGTGTTTTATTTCCTTAGTGCACCTTTACTGTAGTGTATATACATGAGTATTAGATTCTCATTTGGCATCTTGTTCTTACTTGCTGCTTATTTATTGCAGGGCTCAAACTATTACTAGAAGTGACTGGTGTTATGCCAGGTACAAGGGAGGAGTGTCTCAGTGCACTGAGGAATGGACACTTGGTGTCTATTTCACCAGGAGGAGTTAGAGAAGCCCTCTTCAGTGATGAAAGTTACCAACTCATGTGGGGAAATCGAAAAGGCTTTGCTCAGGTTGCTCTAGATGCGAAAGTGGTGAGTACTATACGTTATCAATCCCAATTTGTGCTTTATGCATTCTAAAAAGAAGATTTTCCAGTGCATCTAAAGTCCAAGATGGAAGAAAAGTTTTTGAGAGTAAAAGATTTTCTTTCCTAACCTCCTTTCTCAAGCACAGAGAGCGGAAGTTTTATGGAGCTCTGTAGCTTTCTTTCTGGTTTCCTGGTAACAGTTCAATTTTTACATTTCTGTCATGCAGACATTTAATTTCTTGTCCTGACTATTTCAGAAATCTGTGATCTTTTACACTGTAGTCTTTCACACTATTGCTGTAATGCTTTATGTTTTGGGGTTTGTTTGTTTTTTCCTCATCATACTTAGAAGTTTGTTACTTCTATGTTCCTAGTCATTTCCTTTTGTCTTTTTAACATACTAACGTCATCCTTGCTTCTTCTTTTATTTTTTTTCTTATATTTGTGTGGGGAGGAGGGGGTTTGAACGATTTTGTTCTTCCCATTTAACTTTTCTTCACGTTTGTGAACGATTGTATCAGTCCACATAAGATGTATCTTCATCAGCACTTGAATCTGATTGAAGCAGTTTTTCCACCTTCCTCACTTATTATGCTTTCATTTGCATCATGGAAGGATGTCTGAGTATGTGAGCTGCACTCCTTTTCGCTGAAACGAAATAAAAAATGGAGTCTAATACACTCCAGCTGCAAATGAGCATTCAGTCAATGATGCCAGATATGAATTAGCTCTACGTGAATACAGAGCACTGAAATGTATTCAGTGCTGATGTCAGATCCCCAGCATCAGCTGTTTTCCTCCAGAAGTGTTGTTAGCTCACACTGTGCTCATGCACATATGGCCACAATTTCAGCTATATTTTCCATAAGAATGATGACCTTCAAATCCAAACTTCCACCACTGTCTGACATCTCCCCTGACACTTAATTTCTTGTCACCATTTTTGTTTCTTTGTATGACTGTATCTATTTTTTTACCCCATTTGTTGCTTCTCATACTCTTAGTTGCTTATGCCAAAACACCTTGGGTTGCGAAATGCACCGTTCAGTTTAACATTTCTTCATTACTCTATCTGCCTTTGAAATCTTGTGGGAAGAAAACTAAAGGCTGGAATAATTTTAGTAAAACTTAATTACTCCACAGATAAAGTATTTTTAGACCAGGACTCGTACCTCTTTGTTGTATGGCCTTTTAGAAGTCACATTTTTGTGTTTCTGTTTCCTCTTTCTTCCTTTTTCCCCAAAAGTATGGGCTTTTAAATGTTAGCCACAATATTCCAGATATTGTAAGGGCTTGTACACCACTACTGCTAAGAAAACATCAGAATCTGGATAGGATAAACTCAATCAAATTCATGTTGGCACTTTATAGTATTTCCTCTAATATATAAAGTTCATAATATACTTGAAAAGTCAGTTATCACTTTAACAGTTTAAAGTGATTTCTAATTACTTGTTTTCATATCTGACTTTCAAGCTTCCTCAAATGTTAGAACAATATTTTGCCAGATGTTTTCATTCCACTTGCAACCTTATAGTGTTACTCCAAAATGTAATATAAATATCTTTCAAATAAAAACATCAGAGAAATCCTTGCCACAAATCCTCATAACCCTTTCACTTCTCTGTAATTCAGAAGTAGAGAGAACTGAATAGTGAGTGATAACTAACATTCCTAGCACCCTTTGTTGACAAGTGCTTTTTCTTTTGAGTCAGTGAATTGGGCATCCCTTGAGGATAAGGTTCTTGCAGCATGGAGAGATCTTATGGTCATTTGTATAACGTATCTAGTAAAACAGACCAATGTAGGATTATCTGCTACCTTGAGTAGGTGTCAAGGGAATATTATTTTCCCTCCTTACCTACTGGCCTGAACTCATCTTTACAGTGCTGCTTGCTCTTGTGTATGTTGTTATGGTGTGAATGGACTTGTTCAAGGTTTTCCTTTGTTTTATGGATGTCAGTATTGTGAGCATCACTGTAATTAACTTGCAGGCTCTGCTGAATTTTGGACATCTTTGCTATTTCTTTGGAAATCTTTGACCAGAATTAACTGAGATAAGGAAAATAAAATGTAAAATGCTGTGCACTTAATAGTAAAGTGGGCAGTATTATTCATATATACGATTTCTCATATAAAGTTAGGCCCACAATAGTAACTGGACTCTGTCTTCTGACAAATTTTGACTTTGCTCCTCTTTATGCTTGCTACATCCTTTTCAATACTGGTCAAACCAGTCTCAGACTTGACTCAAGGCTGTGGATAAACTCATCTAAACTGACAGAACTTGCTCTGTAATGTAGCAGTTCATGTGCTTTGCTAATACTTATTCAGATCCTGGATAAAAGCAAGAGAAGACTAGTAGCACTTTGTTTTGAATTTATTCATCATACATTGTAGCCATCAGCCAAAGAAACACATTTTACTGTACCCGTAATGATTACATGGCAGTTCAAATCTGCCACAGGTGACTTTAATGGGGAATTAGTCTGAAATAACTTTGTATGTCTGACATATGGGACAGAGAAATTGTAAACTTTTTTTGATTCTGTAAATGATACTGCAATAAATGCATAATATAAATGTAATTTCTCATAGAATTCCAGTTAAGTTTTACAATATGTATTCAAAGGGAAGGATAGAAACAATTCATATCGTATCACTCATTTTCCTCACAAGTGGTGACTTCAGAACAACAGTGTGGGAGATCAAAAATATGATTTGGTTTCTATACTGGAGTTTATTTGATTCACTGACCTGCTGAGTTTCACTCGAATAACCGGATATAAAAGTAGTTCACTTTCCTTTTAAACTTTTCCTGTAATATCAGTTAACATATTACTCAAGATAAACTGTGCATAAATGCACTTCAAAGGCACAGAAAGAAAAACCAGACCCAAATCAAGATGCAAGACAGCATCCAAAAAGCTAACAAGCTAGACTAACAATAACTTTGAGAAAGCAGAACCAGAAGCTTTTGGAATGGCTAACAGGTCAACCAGATAACCACCAGGCCATCCCAATCTGTCTGCCCCATATACCAGAGATAAAAATGTGATTCTGTTCTTGCATTACTGGAATAATCCTGAAGTCAAACCCAAGGATTTGATGATCGACCTGCTCACAGGTAAGTACCATATTGCATCACAGTGTGGTGAAACCAGGGCACTTGACCTTCACAGCTGAGTGTCCCAAATGAACGCTGCATTCTCTGTTGCGTGTGTGCAGCTCTTTCTGAAAAGTTTCATTGGTACAGTCTTTAGTTAAGATTCCTGATGTCCAGGATAGGCTTTCAAAATGAGACAAGGGACACAGAACTTGGAACCAATTGCTGATAAAGACATTTAGTGCCAGTGTGAAGGGAAGCTTGTTGATTTATTGCCTTGCTTAGGTGGAACAGAAGCTTGAGCCTCTGTTATGATGTGGAGAACGTTCAGCAGACTATTGGCTACTGGGAAGTGATGCACTGTCTCTTCTTCCATGCCTTCCTAAGAACAATACTGAGCATGTGTCTATGTCTCAAACTGAAAAATTAATGTTAATAAATGATCAGAATTTTGGAACTTCTGGATTGTAAGATAGGCTGTAAATATAATAAATTATCATGGCAGGATGACAACAAAATTCTGTGTTTGCTACCTGACCAGCTGATGGTTGTCTTTTGTATTCAAGTAACTTTCTTAGCTGCATTAACAGATGCTAAAATACAGATTTGAACTTGTTATAACATTTTCACCTTTTTGTTTTTCATGATTCCATAGCCCATCATTCCAATGTATACTCAAAATGTCCGGGAGGGCTACAGGATGTTTAAAGAGCGAAGTAAGAACTTTTTCTCCTAGACTTTGCTTTTCAGACTTCTGCTTACTTCAGATTCATTAACATGCCTGTTGCAGGTCACAGGTATCTCAAGTATTGAAGTAGCTTGTGCATAACTGATTGGTGCTGTGTGATTTCATCCTTTAATGCAGTCTTATTTCAGTGATCTATTAATTCTATCACGTTTTGTTTTGGTGAACAGCTGCCTAAATTCTGTCATTTATTCTTGGTTGTCAAGTGAGGTGTGCATTTTTAAGGAATCTTCAAAATCCATCAGATATCAAACTTGCATTGTGTTTTCTATTTCTGTAACTCACTTCTTATTTCTCTCCAGGGTTTTTCAGACAGTTGTATGAAAGTACTCGATTGCCATTTACTCCTCCATATGGAGGACTTCCAGTTAAATTTCGCACATACATAGGGGAGCCAATACCTTATGATCCAAATATAACTACAGATGAATTGGTTGAAAAGGTAAGTTAGTTCTCCTTGCAGTCATGTGCAGGGTTTGTTCCTAGCAGGTTTATGAGGCTGCATGTGAAAAAGACTTTGTTTACACTTATTCTTGGATTTTAGAAGAAAGTTATTTTTAATACCTGTGTAAGTGAAATTTAAAGTTCCCATGGAATTGACTTGCTTATCTCAGTCAGGCACTTCAACTCTTAAGACTTAAATTGAGTTTGAGATGAGAGCAGTGGTCTGGTTGACCTCTGTCTGATCCTGCCTTGGAAAGAACCAGGGAAGCTTTAGTTACCCTTATATTATCAGTGATAATTTGCCATCACTCTGGAGTAGATCGCTGTAGTATTTGTCTCTGTTTAGTTTAAATACTTCAAGAAAAACTAGGAGAGATTATTTTCTATCCCCAGCAGAAATAAATAATTTGCATTATCTCTGAATTTATGCATTCTCATCACAAATTTGCTTTTGAACTTTATGTAGAGCAAATATTAACAGAATTTAGATATTAATCGCTTTATCATATGTATGCTGAATATGATAAACTTACAGAAGAATTCATGTTGGGAAGGATGTATGGAGTTACCTAGCCTGGCTGCAGCACTGCCAGCTATGAGATCAGACTGGGTTGGTGATGCTTTATTCTGTGCTTGTGATAACCTTCAGGGCTGGAAGTTGCGTAAACTTAATGTCTGAATGTGTTAAAGGCTACTTGGATTTAGTAACTCTTAGGTTTCATATGCTCAGTAATTTGAGCCTATCCAAACTGCAATCAGTGCTTTTATTTCTTTCACTTCAGACTAAACCGCTGTTAGGTTAGCTAACAAATATAAAAGATAACTTTTTTTTCTTAAATTAGATCTGTGTGTGAATTTCCCAATACCTCTTAAAACTGACAAGAAGCCAGTGATTGTACTCTTCTTTATTGCGTCAGTGGGTATGTAAAAGTCAACATTCTCCTCTCTTTTCAGACAAAGACTGCAGTCCAGGCACTAATAAAGAAGCACCAAACAATCCCAGGCAGCATATGGAAGGCTTTACTGGACCGATTTGATAAACACTGTAAAAGTGATTAGATTACTTAAGTTTATTTTACTGTTTTTACAGTAAAGACAGTGTCCTACAGCAGCGATGATTAATTGATGTTTAACCAGTTTAATTTACAAGTTTCTACAGATTCAATACAAGAAAACAATCAACCTCTTGAAGATTCCTGTGTGAGCTCTTTTGCTCTTTGAGAATATTCTCAAAGTCAGGGGGAGTTGGCTCTTGAACAAGAAAACTTACATAAAATAGGCAATGCAAATACTAAATTTCCCAAAAGAAAATCACGTAGGCGGTATTTAATGGTTTCCTAAACCAAATATTTATATGCATCGGATGGGCTCAAAAGTTTTGCCTGTTCTGTGGGTGTTAAGAGGTTTATTTCTCGTCATTATTTCTGAGCTGTTCCCAGTCCAGTCTCAGAAAAGAATCTCAGAGTAGGTGTTGTCCAGTCTAGCAGGCAGTCAGTACTTCTCTAATCAGACCTCACATAAGACAGTGTGAGAAAATGTCTTGCTTTCAAAAAATGATCTCAGTAACATATTATTAGCTAGCCATGTATCCAAAGAAATAATCCTATTAAGCCAGGTGTTAGATTCATGCAATACAGGAGTGTAAAGGCTCAGTATCCTTAAACGTAAGAATGCTGCATCCAAGATTTTGCTCTGATGGAGAGGTCTTGGTACACTGGACTGAGAGGTCCCCCTCTCCTTTTATAAGATGAAAAATCTGGCTAAGTCTGGAGAAGAAAGAACAGTGACAGAAATTCCCAATTCAGATTCTAACTACAGCTTAAGGAAAAATGTAAAGATTTTTACTCTCAAATAAAGAGGGGAAAAAAGCTTCAGTTAAGTGTAGCACTATGCAAATATACGTAGAAAGTACTTTCAAGTCTTGGGTGGTACATTCACGTGCTGTTGCACCACGCAATACTGACATAGTTCTGCTTGGAAAGTGGACATGCAAACAGTGTCGTTTTCCTAATACAGCTTTCAGAATACTGAAACTTTCTGAAAAACATAACGTGTTTTTACAAGCTAGGGGATGTTGCTATTGTTGGGAGTGGGAGAGCTTTGTGTAATCCAATATGCCGTTAAAATTAACCAAGTCTGTTAACTTTGGACATGAAGGAAAGTCATTTTTTGTGCCTCAGTGCTTCCTCTTGTACTTTTAATATCTATATAATCTTTTCTCTCAACATCCTAACATTTTATGTAGCATCTAAGAAAACGTATACATCAGTCTATTGTCACTAGAAATCTAAGTGTACTCTTTGGATTAAAATAAACCTCTCCTCTTCCTGTGTTCCTTCTCCATAAATATTTCCTGCACATCAGAAGAAAGGAGCAGAATGGACAAGTGAGCATACCTTGAAATTTTTTTTTCCTTAAGCAAAAAGAAAAGAATATCGTCCTGAAAAAAAACTCAGATCTGTTCACAGACATAGGGTGTTCAAGTAAACATTCTATAATTGTAGTATGCAAGCAGAAGGATTTTTCTCTCAGCATAGACAAAACTCAAGTCAATCACAGTGCTGACTAGTGTGCCTGGATGTGAATAGGAATTCAGACCATTAAGTCTCATGTAACTTGTACCACCACTATAAGCTAAAATTCAAAGTCTGAGCTTAACATAATGAGAAAAGGAGCTAAAAGAAAAAATTAGCAAATATTAAAGTGAATACAGTGAATGAAGCAACAGTAATGAGGAGTTAATGGAATGTGAAAGCATTCCTCACATACACAGAAGGATGAGACAGCATTGTTCTGTCTGTCTCGTTCACCAGGCATGTTAACATCATCAATTGATACGCTTTAGCCATCTGTATTTTGAGATTTACACAACCTTTCAGACTCCAGGTACTCTGGTACCTGACCATGCTGCAACTCAGAATAAAGCACTACTAGCCTCAGAGAGAGGGTATGTGATCCAGAACAGTGACCATCTTTCAAAGAAGGGATTTGAGCCTGGATCTCCTATATTGGACAACACTTAACAGTTCGTTCAAAATGTTCAAGGCTTTTCTGGGCTATTTCATCTTATAATTGCATCCTTATGTTATCTGCAGCTTGTCTGAAGTGTACAAAACTTAATTTCCATAGGTTTTCTTCTGTCACAGTTGTCTTGAGAGTATTTCCTGGGTTCTCAAGGTGATGGACAAAAATGTTATTTAGTGATCTAAGTGGTTTTGAATAAGGAATGACTGATTTTTCTTATACAGAAAAAAAAAAAACAAAAACAAAAAAGTGAAAACATCTTTTTTCAGAAATACATTAGAATACTTCACCAGTGAAGTATTCTAATATAGAACTGCTCTGGTACAGAACTAGAACTTGAAACTGGCATTATAAGAACTAGCAGAAGCAGGAGTTTCTTTTCATGCACTTGTAACTGCCTATCAGATTACTTCCCCACGATGCAAATTACCTTATCTGTAATATATTAAAAAGAAATTAAAGCAGTAAAGGCAGGTAAAATGTAAGTCATACTTGTGACCTGGTATAGTTTGCTTAATAGACCACACAAGGAAATCCTGTTTGTTAATGTTTCATACTCAGTCTACAAGATGCTGCGCTGGGGAAAAGCATGCTACTGGAAACTCTGAAAGAGGAACAATATTTGACAGTAAAGTTATAAAAATGCACAACTGCATTGTGTTAGACCATTGGATTCACATATCACGTTGTCATAATCACACTGAATAATAATAAAGAAAAGCCTTCTATATTTAAATCATCAACATTGGGAATAAGACTGGTATTGATTTGTCACTGTCCTCCATGTTCAGTCTGAATGAACTCCAGATTTGCACAATGTGCCCATTCCAAATGTCTCTGTGATTAGACTTCGTATTTGCCAGTTTATGCACAGGTACCTGTATTTATGTAGGCGTATGCAGTTTTAAATTTAAACACATTACATTTTTACATGGAAAATAGGGAAGAAGGGAAAATAGAAAGCACAAATTCTGGTTGAGAGCTTCTGAAGTAGATCCCAAATGCAAGGTCTCAGTAAGGGTCCCAGCAAGCACCTGGGTATGAGCAGGCATGCCAGGCCATGTGATAGGAACCAAAGGATGACAACATTAGGCCCTCAAGAGGTCCCAGCTGCAGGACTGCATCCAGCACTGCCATGCTGGCAGCTGGGGGTTCTTTCTTGAGGGATCCTCCCCAGGCCATTGAATGCCTGTGGCCTCCCTCTTCCAGCATGATACTTGCTGCTGCAGTGTCAGTGTTGGGGAGTGCATTGGCATCTCTCACTTCCCCCAGTCACTGTGATTGCTGGAGAGCACGGATGGAGAATTAGCAGCTGCTGCCCCATATGCCTGGAGAATTGGGTCAGCACTGCATACACTGTGCCATGCTGCCACCAGTTCTGCTTCCTCTGCATCCAGTGGTGGACTAGCACCATGCCTGTGTCTGCTCTGCAAACGGGATATATTCCATCATCAACTGTGTGCAGGAAGACAAGTTCAAGGAGCTGGTCCTCAGACCAGCCACAGTGGCATCTATTGCAGAGCAGAGACCCCCAGGGCTGCAGTGCTGGTGCCCAGAGCTCGTGTGTGCAGCCTCCAGCCTGGCACCTGGGCCTCTCTTCAGGGAGAACCCGGCTCTGCTCTGGCTGTGCTGTTCTGGCTGTGCTGGGACTGGGGCACATCATTGAGGTTGAGGGTCCAGAGGTACTCCTGCTGCAGGATTCCATCATCTGCACCCTGCACTTCTCAGCCTGGCCCTCTCCAGCACCCGCTCCAACTGCAATGGAAGTGTGATGCTGGGCACATCAGGACAAGGCTGTGATGGGCACACCAGCCGCCTCCATTCCAACCCCTCACTGTGGAGAAAGGCAGCACCTTGTGAGGAGCTGGCAGAGCTTGTGGCAGGGCTCTTGGACACCAGCCCACATGGAAAGATCCCAAGAGGAAGACCAGCTGCTCGCAGGACCCTCTGCAGCACCGAAAACGTGGCCACCATGCTGGCAACAGCAGAACATTTGGAGGGGCTGGGACATATGCTGGCCCCAGAGGACCCTTATTATCAGCATCCAATTCCACCACAGTTCCCCCATAGTGGAGGCCATGCTGGGGCTGGCCTATGACACAGGGCCATGCCCTGCAAGTGGCAGCTCCCAGTTGCCCTTCCACCAGAGCTGGGGTCTCCCGCACCTCACTGGTGGTGCATATGCTGATGCCAATCTGGAAGAAGAAAACAGTATACTGGAGCTAATCACTAAAATAAAACAATGTACGGAAAAGCTAGAGCACTCCAGAACAAGCTCCTTCTCCCTGCCATTCCTGCCCCGTCTCTGCGCACAGCCTCGAAGCCTCAGGTGGCAGCGCACGCGCGGCGCGCACCGCACGGGCTGGATGCCACGGCGCCCCCTGGCGGCAGATTCCTCCCCGCCGGAAGCGCTGCTGCCGGACAGCGGTCCGGGCGGCTCCCGCCTCCCCGGCGGCGCAGAGTTCCTCCCTCGTCGCCTCCCGCCGCCTTCGTTGTCTCGTCGCCCTCCCCGTGCCCCTCCCGCCTCCGCCCCGCGGGCATCCGGCCTCCGCGGGGGCGGCGGGCGAAGGAGTAAAAGCCGGCCCCGGGAGGGACCGCGGGCCGGAGCCGGAGCCGCGGCCGCCGGGGGAAGGTGAGCGGGCAGGGCGGGCCGAGCACCGAGCCGGGGCAGGGAGCCGCTGGGCGGGAGAGGAGCGCTCGCTGTGGTTCATGCCGTTTGTTTTGGGAGAGCTTGATCCTCCTCCTGTGTGTGGCTCAGGAGGCCTGGTGCCTGCTGGGGGCCGCCGTGTGCTTTGATTGCCGGTTCGTCTTGCTGCGACCGTAGGAGTGAATGGAAGGAACTGCGTGTCAGCCTTGCCTGTGCGACGCTTGAAGTCTGCGCGCAGTGCTGCTGGTCCGAGATGTGTCATCCACTGAACGTCCATAAGCAGCTCTGTTAAGAAGTTGTGACCGAAGTTAGGTGTTTGGCTCAAAGTTGGCTGAGCTCGGGGCTTCGTAGCACTGCACCTCAGTGCGTTTTTACATTTGGGTGGTGACAGCTGTCAGAACGCTTCAGGTGAGAAGGATGGGTTGGGCTGTTTGCTTGCAGGAGGACCTAAGCAGAGGATGTCGCTGGTGTTTCAAGAAAGCAGCATACTTGGCTTTGTAATTATAGCTGGACTGACGCTGAAGTGGGACAGACCAAAGTGACTTGATTAGTAGTGCATAAGAATTGCATTGGGTCTTTATTCACGATGGGCACACCTGTGAGTGATGAGACAGAGTCAGCCTTCCCTTCCTAAGTGCCACTACCTTAGGTAAAGTGTTAGGTATAAAAATAACATAAATTGTACTTAGGCTGGATACAGAGTATTCCTGTGGAGCTCAGAACCTAGGCTGGACTTATGAACAGGGAGAACAGCCAGGAGAAGACCTTTGTCTGGTGGACAATGAGTCGAATNAGATTTGAGGAGAAACTTTTTCTCTGAAAGAGTGGTCAGGCACTGGAATGGCCTGCCTAGGGAGGTGGTTGAGGCACCATCCCTAGCGCTGTTCAAGAAGCGTTTAGATGAGGTGCTAAGGGATTTGATTTAGTAGTTTAGTGGGTAGGGATGGTGATAGGAGGATGGTTGGACTAGATGATCTTGTAGGTTCTTTCCAACCTAATGCATCTATGAATCTATGAATCTATGAATATGAGTGGGGATGGCTACCTGCATGCTGTGATATATGAGCAAGGCCTTGACATTAGATCAGGAAGTGTTAGTTGCCTCTTTTCATCACTCACAAAACCATGCAAACAGTTTAGAGCCCTGCTGCACAGGAGAGGTGCTGGCAGCCTGGAGGAGATCCAGACAAGGGCCACCAGCAGTGTTGGGTGTTTGTAACACGTGGAGAGTTGGACGAAGCTGCGTTCATTTAGCCTGAAGAACTTAAAGGGGATCTTGCTACCCTTCACAATGAATAGTTATTGTTAGGTTTAGATCCTTTTCAGCCAAGAGGCACAAGGCAACAGGTACAAGTTGCAGTGAGGGAAATTGTGACTACAATAAAGAAAAGTATTTTCACTGTGAGAGCGATCAAGTACTGGGTTGGTGGCTGAGAGAGTGGTGGGATCTCTGTGAAGGTATTACAGATTGGACTGGACGTGACCCTAAGCAACCTGATCTAACTCACTGGCAGACAAAATGTTGGGCTAGCGCTACCAGGGATTCTTTCCAACCTAAATGATTTTGTCTTTCAAGATTAGGAAGCAGGTTTTTCAGAGTAGGATTGTCTGTCCCTAAAGGAGAGAAGTACATTAGATATTACCTCTGGGGTTGGCAGCAAATAATTTTTATTTATGCTTCTAGTTAGTGCATAGACTTGCAAGCAAACATATCAAACTATAGTGATTGCATTTGAGGTATTGCATCTAACATTGCATGTGGAAAGCCAAGTCATATTTTGCAAGGCTGGCATGTGTAGACAGGACTTTAAACTTACTTGATGAGAGCTTGGTGTTTGGAGAAAGCTATAAACAAATATGTAATAGGAGGGAAAACATAGCTTCAAATCATCTTTAAAGTTATATAATTGCCTCTGAGTTTTAAAAAGGTGTTTCTGTGTGAGAACTCATTTTTCCATATTGTTCTCTAGTTATTAGGTGGGACACTGGGGAAGCCCATAACAATCTGGTAAACATCAAATCTTACTCTTCAGTGCTGCTTGGTCTCACAAGTTGCATTTCTTGTACTTGGCTGTGAGTGTTTGCTGTCTGCCAGGTTCTGGAGTTCATCTCTGACAAGTGGAATGAGAACTTTGTAAGCCTGGATTGGTGGAACAGACACCGATTGTGTGAGACAAGTCCTTTTGTTTTCTTCTCTTAAATAAGGAATTATCTTGAGCAGTGTGAGTAGAGGCCAATTTCAAAACAGAAAGGAAAGGAACATCCTTGCTATATCTAAGTGGGAGCTAAAAAATGAGACTGGGAAGTAAATGAGATGATTTATGCTCTGGTGCCTGCATCAGTGTGGAATAAAATTGGTCTGAATCTTTGTTACATTGAGATTCTGATAGATTTAGCTTAATGATCTCTCATCAGTCCCTTGTTGCTTGTAAAATGAAGCAAGAGTAAAGGATTGGATTTTTTTAGAAGAGGTTGTTTTTATTCCCCCTTGCAAGTCTGCATTATAGTTGCAAAATGCTTTTCTTCCTTGACCTGACTAACAGTTACTCCAGGTTTTGACCAGAACTTTACTAAGCTCAGAAGTTCTTTTTTTTCCAAGGTGCTGCTCCTTTTGTTGTAGAACTCAAGCTAAGATACCCAAGCATACAGGTTGCCTCAGGTTTGTTCGATGAAGTGACTACAGAGGCAGAACTGAAACCATGGAATATCAGCCCAGGGAGATGTACCTCTGTAAAACTTCTTAGGAATTGCCATGGGAGAAGGCTCTTATGCATAGACACAGTAAAAGCAGAGCACTTGAAGCTTTTAGAGAACTGTTGGTGATTTTCTTCCTCCTCCTTTCTTTGTTATCCCTCTGCATGGTGCTCTGGGACTTGTGTTTCACTCTATGTCCTCTTGTAGGTGCATGTGAAGGTCTCCATGTGTGTGCGGCCACGCTCTTACTGAGTCGTGTCTGCTGTTACTGGAAATGTTTGGTAGGTTCTTTTTATGGCACTTGATTTGAGGTTGTACCGATTCCTGTGTGGTAAATGGTGTGTGAATCAGAGAGGTTTTTTGTGTGATTAAACATACAGGTAGGTTTGTCTGTTTCCTTTGAGGATTTATTCATCTGGTTTTAATTTTTTCTTCTTTTCTTTTAGTTAAACAGAAGATGATAGGTAGCAATGAATCCTCTACTGAAGGAGCAGTACCTACGTCCTACTTAACCTTCCTGGCTTACTTACTGGGAGAATGGACTGGTGTGGAACGCACTGAAGATTTTCTGAGTTATGGAGTCTACCTTTCATGGGTGCTTTTTCCACTTGCGATAGTTTTTATATTTCCACTAGTTATCTTCTTCTGCTGCTTCAACACTTCCCTTCTCCTCCTTCATATTTATAAAAGGAGGAAGAATGGATTAAATGAAGGACATTCTGGTGATGTTTGGTATGGTGCAAAAGAAATGTTGGCTCACCTGTGGGATGGACATGGGAGAATATGGCATGGTAAGCAAAATCTGATTTTTTTCTCTAAAATGTGCTGAAGCTGAGTTCCTGACTATACCTGTGAGGATGATGAGGTTTTTTTTTTTTTAATTAATATTCTTTTTAACTTTTAATAACTTCTCCTGGATTTTCTTTTTTTTTTGGGAGTACCTGAAGTGAAAGCTATGTTAAAAATCAATTTAATTTGGTATGTCTTAGAAATCATTTAACAAGTCAGAAAAAGGTATAAAAAGGACCTTCTTACATTTCTTTCAGATTGACTATGGAAACACTGGAAGCTAAATGCTAGTTTTCTAATAAGCAGTATCTCTACGTGGGTTTGCATAATTTGATTGCATGTAACTGATGTTGTGCCCAGTGTTATCAGAAAGGGGCACTTGGTGTTGGTTCACTCACTAGTTACTACTTTAATACAAGAGGGCACTCAAGTCAATTTACAGAGCCCCGCTTTTTGCATTTTCTTACTATGTATTTTTGACAACTACTTTCTCTAGTAGTAGAATATCATAACTAAGGACTCTGCTCCTTGTCCTTCTGCTGTTACATCTTTTCTAAAGGCAGACTTAGTAAAAGATTTGGCTTCTTTCTAAGGAAATCATAAGCTTCTTTCAGAACCATTCACTCTGTATTCAGCTAAAGGAGAAAGAAATGTTTAAGAGCCATTTACATAAAGAACAAATCCTTCTTGAAAATCATCTCTATTTGTTCTCCAGTCAAAGGAAAGAGGGTTTTCAAGGCATTGATAACCAGATGGTGCAGCGGCTGTATCACATAGGCTTTGTAAGACTAAGATCTAACTTTTGAATCTGAGAAAGTACACTAGATCAAAATCAACAGCTACATCAAAGAGCTTAAAATGCTCACTTCATAATGCAAAGCTATTTACTTGTTTTTTTTCCATAAGAAATTTTTTTAAGGCTTTGGCTTTTTTTCATCCGTAGTAACTTTTTCTCTTTTATAAGATCTGACTTATTTGCTTTATCTTTATTTATAAAGATTTTTATCCAGTTCCTCACCTATTATTGTGACTTTTCTTTCTACCCTTCAGGCTGCTTCCACTTCACTTAGTAAATTATGAAATGTTTTATGCTTTTTTTTTTTTAACTTTTTCCCCTACCTGATTAATCAGTATGTCGTAGGAAGAACTTTTCTTCCTGAAATCTCAAAACATTGCAGGGAAAAAAAAAAAGAAAAAAGAAACAACCCCAAACAAAAGCCCAACCTTATACATGATACCTGTAACTTTATTATGCAAAAGCTAGTCACAGGTATCACTCTGATTATGCTCAGCTAGCATGGAGCACAGTTAGTGGTCACTTGGGGTGGTATAGATGGTAGGCAGATGTCTGTCTGTAATAGGTTGCAGCTCCACAGGCATAGAAAGTAGAACAGTGGGAGAAGAGCTAGAAATACAGACAGAAGTTTAAAAAAAAGGGGGGGAGAGGGAAGAAGGAAGAAGGGATCTGCACACCTGATTACTTCAGAAGGAGTGGGATTTAAAAAAAAAAACAAACAAAAAACAAAACACCACCACAACAACAATGCTGCACCGAAACTGTTCAGTGTTAACTGAATGTATAACTGAATGTGTTCTGAACTGGTCCATTTTAATATTTTGTGTTGACTGAATGTTCACCATTAACTAAATGAGAAACACAACACTTGTATGTGTTCGTGTATGTTTCAGTTAAGCATATAAAGTCCCAAACAGCTGTTAGTGCTTAGTGGTGGAAAAGTAGTGCAAGGATAACTCTGAGAGAGGTGACAAAGATGAGTTTCATACCTTGGAATAAAAAAGGACATAAAGGAGTGTTGTGTTAAATTGCCTTAAACAGTTACTCGCAGCAATGAACTTGTCTTTGAGAGACAGGTAATAGCTCATAGCAGTAGTGTTTCAACACTCCTTTTCTGTCCTTATTTTGATTTATCTTGAGTGATCGATTCAGAGAACTACAACCTTGAAGGCAGTGAACTGAAAAAATAAGGTAAAATTATGCAATAGTTGAAGGGAGTGAGGCTGGTTTTTGTTGTTGTTTTTGTTCTATCTTTAAATAGAGCTTTAAATAAAGCATGTAAACATGAAACTGTGAAAGCAACTTAGTAAATGCTGCAAGACAGCTTTTGACATTTTGGGAGACACTTTGCAGTAGCAGTATTCAGTAGATACTGGCTTTGACTTGCCAACCTGATGCAAGTTAGCTTATTTAGGATGGAATTGTATTATATTTTGATATCCATTATACTTTTTAATTCCTAACAGGTTATGAACTTCATGGGGATGAAAATATCCCAGAAGGACCAGCACTGATTGTGTTCTATCATGGCGCTAGTCCTATTGACTACCTCTATTTCATGGCTAGACTTCTTATACGAAGGAAGAGGTACTGCCACGTAGTAGCGGATCATTTCGTCTTTAGATTACCAGGTAATATACTGCAATATAAAAAAATCAGTTTGAGAGGGTTTTTTTGACTTTTTTATACAATTATTAAAATTTGTTGTATAGAAGTACAGCTTTCAGACCAAACTTTCAGACGGGTTTAGTCTGGAAAACAACAGTTCTCATTAAAGAGTGTGTTCTTATCAATAAACTTATGCAGCTGGCCCATGTGGGGGTGGTTTGCACTTCAGTCTGGGCAACACTTCTAATAACTAAGAGTGTTTAGAAACAAAGAGAAGAGGATAATGGGAGAAAGACTTGTCTTTGTATTAATTGGTAGCTGATACTCCATACTATACCTATTAATGTTTAGACATGATTGTTAATCAAATGTGAGAAATTCATTAATGATACCAAACTGGAGAAACAGTTGACGCTCTGAGGTTAGAGCTAGTATTCAGAGTGACTTCCCAGAAAAGGACTGGTAGAAACATCATGAAGTTCAGCAGAAGTGAATATGAAGTTCTGGATATTGGGTGAAATAATCCCATGTGATTGGACAAATGGGAGTCTGGATAGAAAGTAGCTTTATTCGGCACTGCAGTGGACAGTGAAGTGAACGTGACCCAAGACTGGGATCTGATTCACATCTATAAATATCTAAGGAGCGGGAGGCAAAGGGACGAGGCTGGACTCTTGTCAGCAGTGTGTGCAAGGGGAAATGGCCTCAAACAGAAGCATAGGAAGTTCTGCACAAAGGTGTGTAGGAACTTCTTCACAGTGAGGGTGATGGAGCACTGGAACAGGCTGCACAGAGAGGTGGTGGAGTACACATTCAAGACCTGCTTAGACACCTACCTGTGCAACCTGGTCTGGGGAGCTGCTTTGGCAGGGGAGCTGGTCTAGATGATCTCTAGAGGTCCTTTCTGACCCCTACAGTTCTGTGATTCTGTTAGAGAGGCCCCTGCAAACTCAACTGTGTGTGTGCTTTTTTCAACCTGAGTGTAGCCAGAAGATTAAAGGCAGTGATTATTTCCCTTGATTTGGCACCTGTGAGAGCACAACCGACAATACTGTGTCCTGTTCTGTACTTCCCAATTTGAGAGGGATATTGACTGGAGGCTGGAGCATACTCTGTTTGTTTGGTCTGTAACAAATAAAGGTGGAGGAAGATATTACTGCTGTCTTTGGTTACTTAACTGTGAACTACAGGGAAGATGGAGTCTGACACTTCTGGAAGGTACTCAACAACAGGATGACAAGCAATAGAGGCAAGCTGCAGTGCGGAAGGTTCCAATTAAACATTTGGAAAGGTATTTTACCATAAGGATGTATGCACACCTAAGCAGATTGTCCAGAGCAGCTGGGGAATCTCCATCCCTGGAGATTTTCAAACTCTGCTGGCTGAGGCCCTGAGTAGCTTGGTCCAGTTGGACAAATTGGAGTGAAAGGTTGTAGTTGATGGTCTTCTGAGATCCATTCCAGTGTAGATAATACTCTGATTATGTGTATGATTTTAAGGCTGTTCAGAGAATGCGAGCTCAGGTAATTGTTTTGGATTGTGTCTTGAGGTCTGCACAGTCATCTATGGCTGGCAGCCTAAATAGATGGAGTTCTTTTGTGAATCAAACCAGAAAGATGGCCACCCTTTTGTACTAGTACTTAAAGTTTCTGATCTTAAGACTTCAGATAAATAGGATACCTTTCCAGAAAATGTTTTAATTAATCAAAATTTACTAGACTTTATCTAGGAGAAATGGGGGGAAGGCATACTTGGATTAGATGATTTAATGATCCTTCTGATAATTATCATAAATGTTATAAATAGCTGTGGGGAATAGCTTGTCCCATGGACCTGAATCTTGGATATGTGCCAGTTTGCTGTTGTTAATATGTAGTCTCATTGCCTCCTCCTCATCAGGCACTTCTGCACCAGTTTAACTGTGGTTAATTGGGTTGTATTTGTAGCACGTTGCTGTGCCTCCTGAGGGATGTGTGAACCTGTAAGTGGTCAAACAGGCTTAAGTCTTGACAGATACAACTTGATAATTTATGAAAGGGAATTTAAACTAGTAGAAGAATTCCTACAGATACCTGGCAGTTCCTTTTGAACATTGGAGTTAAGTCCAGTTGGCACTTGGTCACTAGTGGTGTTCCCCAGGTGCTGGTATTGGGGACTGTCCTGCTCAGTGTCTTTATTGATAACCTGGATGAGGGGATTGAGTGCACCCTCACTACGTTTGCACATTACACCAGGTTGGGGAGAAATAAATCTCCCTGAGGACAAGAAGGCCCTTTCAGAGGGATCTGGATGGGCTGGATAGCTGGGCTGAGGCTGATGGGATGAAGTTCAGGACCCAGCACTTGGTCTTGCTGTACTTTGGCTACAACAAGCCCATGCAGTGCTACAGGCTTGGGACAGGGTGGCTGGAGGACTGTGTAGAAGAAACCGACCTGGGGGTGTTGGTTAACGCTTGGCTGAACGTGAACCAGCAGTGTGCCAAGGTGGCCAAGGAGGCCAATGTAGTCCTAACATGTCAGAAGAAGTGTAGCCAGGAGGAACAGGGAAGTGACCGTGCCCTATGCTCAGTCCTGGTGAGGCTGCACCTCGAGTACTGTGCTCAGTTTTGGACCCCTCACTACAGGAAGGACACTGAGGCCCTGGAGTGTGTGCAGGGAAGAGCGACAAAGCTGTGAAGGGTCTGGAGCACGGGTCTTATAGGGAGCAGCTGTGGGAGCTGGGATTGTTCAGTCTGGAGGAGGCTCAGGGGAGATCTCATCGTTCTCTACAACTCCCTGAAAGGACATTGTGGTGAGGTAGGAGTCGGCCTCTTCTCCTCTGCAACTAGTGATTGGAATAGAGGGAATGGCCTCAAGTAGCACCAGAGGAGATAGAATATTAGGACGAATTTCTTCTCTGAAAGAGTGGTCACATGCTGGAATGGGCTGCCCAGGGAGGTGGTGGAGTCACCATCCCTGAAGGTGTTCAAGGAATGTTCAGACATTTTGTTGAGCAGCGTGGTTTAGAGAGAACTATTAGAGAGAATGTCCACTATAGGTGGATGGTTGGACTGGATGATCTTGGAGGTCTTTTCTGACCTGGGTGATTCTATGGCTATGTGATTGCCTAATGTGTCTGTCTTTCATGTTGATGCAGAAGAAAACTGTGTGCTTGTCTCAATCTCTATTAAATCAGTACTGTGTATATTTCTGTTACTTATGTTTTAAGGGCAGAAAGATATAAAATGCAGTCCTGGGCTTATTTTTTTCTTTCATGATTTTCTTTTAATTCTAGAGGTTAGTCACAGGAAAATAAAGAAAAAAGAAAATCTTTTCCTGAAGAATGCAGTGAGAACTGAACTTTCACTTGTGTTCTGCTCCCTTGGCCTCTCTAGGATCTGCTTCCTAGGGTCATCTAGGAGCCCTCTTTAAAAGGTGTCTTAGTCATCTAAGTCTCTGTCCTATAGTGTCCCACAGGAAAGGAGCTGTGGCTTCCTTTCTGTTACGCAGACAAAGGTCCTATAAAGTTTGTTGTGGTTTGTGGGCTAGTTGTTCTGCAGGTATACATGCACAGTTACATATAGTTGTGAAAGGTTGGGTTTAGTGACCTGGATGATTCCTTTCTCTCTGTGTTCCTCAAGACTGTCTGCAGGAAAATCTTGAGTGACTTCCTTGCTGTCTTGCTGACAGTGAGCTGATAGACCCTAGGTCACTGGGTACAGATACAGAAATTTATGTCATGCATAATTCTTCTGATATAAGTATTTTAGTAGGTACTCTCCAAAGGATTTTCAAACTTCTGTGAGAGGATGGTGTTGTGGGTGAACAAAAAAAATTGCTGAATGAACCTAATTTTGAATTCCTTGATGTTTGGAAAATTTAGCATACCATGACATTCTGGCTTTGCGTTAGGGTAATTTCTGTTGTTTAAAGTGGAAAAAATAGATTCTCAGTGACTTCCATGCTATAGGCTGGTACTACCTTGGTGTGTTTTATCACACCATGGTGAGCCTTTACCTCGGCATAGAGTGCCCTGACTCTTTCTTCAGGGCCACAGGATTAATTCCTCTCTCTCTGATGCTCTAGCTTGCCACATTCTGCTGTTAGAACAGTATTAATAGTAATGTATGATTTGCTGGCTGGGCTGTGTGATAGAGTCTTACATTATGAGCTATACTGAAAGTCAAGGGGAAAATATGACTGAGAAACATTGTGGAGACTGGAAACCTCACCACTGTTCTCTGTTACAAAATAACGTCTATATTCTGTTCATATTCTTTTCCTGTTTTTTTCATGACCTGTGAACTGCACAGACTTGTTGTTACTCCTGTCACTCCTGCCCCTCCTTTCCACTATGGAAAGGAAAACTATTTTCACAACTTTTGCTTCCTTAGAATCCCTCTTCCTTCTTATCTCTACCCTTACTGTTACTGCTTTTTATCTCTCCTGAATGCATGGTTAGAAAATAGATGAGTGACAAGCAACTTCCTACCACCAGGTACATTTCAAAGAGCTTTAATGACTTTGGGAATGTAAAACCTCATAAAAAACAACTATATAAAAGGAAACCACCTGAGGGAAATGAAATCACTTGAGGAAAGCTAGTTCAAGAATCCTCTGTGAAGGTGCTACTAGATGAGGTCTGTTGGTGTTATGTGTAATATGTGAGGCAGTTAAACTATGAGAACTACAACAGAATTTGTGTTCTGGTGATTACAGATAAATGCTGACTGTGTGTGGATATAAATCATTACATTTTCACACCACCTACAAAGACTAGTTAGAGATTGGAGTTTAGCTAAGAATAGTGACATGCTGCCTCATGATCTCCTTCCAGAGTCCTTATTTTATCTGATGATCTGTTTTTGAGAGTTAAACTTTGCTAGATCAGTTCTGTACCTTTGCTTGTGGCTGATTAAGTTTTGCTCTGTGGGAAACCAGAAGAAAAAGAAGTTATCTTTCCCATACTGCTCAGTGATCTGAAGTTCCCATTTCAGTATGCAGTGTGCACAAATACTACATACATTTAAAATACATTAATGTAAGTGAACGTGATTGGTTTCTTGCTAGTTCTTTTTCATTATACTGGGTGTCTAATTGAGCTAGTTGTCTGAATGTATCCATCTGATAACCTGTAAGCAGTTTTTGATGTTCTGCTGCTCATTAAAGGGCAGGGTAAGTACGACGTACCTCATTTAAGATATGAGGAGATTGTGTAACTTTATGGTTTTAAACTTGAGTAAATGAAAACTCTTCACCTAAGATGCGTGTGTCCATTCCAGGCTCCCCAGATCACTCTGTGTAGTGAAAGGCTGCTGCAGGGATTGAACTGAGGAGTCAATCCCTGCAGTGAGACAGCTATGTTTCATTTGTCGTTCTCCTCCTTGTGCACAGACTGCTCCTTGTGTGCTGAAGTTAACAAAACAAAAAAAAAAAACCCAACAACCTAATTTGCTGATATTTTCTTTTATTGGACTTTATTAGGACTGTGTTGCATTGCTTGAAAAGTAGAGCTTGGGCATAAAGAAGGTACACTAGAGAATACTTAAGAACTCTGAATGTAGTACTTGCCTGTTTTGTCTTTTTTTTCTTTCTAGTTTATTACTGATTTTGAGGTTGCATCTGACTTCACTGTGCCAGAAGACTTAAGTTTTCACCTTCTTTAACTGAAATTTACAAGCAAAACTTTATCCTTCTAGAAATACCTTTGGTTTGGGGTATTAGGCTGTTAGACAAATTTCAGCTACTGCGTTTTGTCTTGGGGGTTTATACTCAGTGATGGTATGGATTAACATTTTCTGTATTAATATTGATCTTACCTCACAGGTATCAAAATGTTTATTGAAGTATTTGGCGTTATGCACGGACCAAAAGAAGTATGTGTCAGTGCTCTGAAGAAAGACTATCTGTTAGCTATTTCTCCAGGTGGAGTTCGGGAAGCACTCTTTAGTGATGAAACATACACTATTATGTGGGGTAATCGAAAGGGCTTTGCCCAGGTGGCCATCGATGCAAAAGTGGTAAGTATGGTGTATCACAGAAGCGAAGCAAAAAATGCTAACTCCTTGGTTCTTTCTTCTAGGGGACTGTTTTGGTTATCAAATATTTGGTATTAGATTGCTGAGTGACATGAATGCAGTCTTTTTTTTTAACTGTATTTCCAAGACTTGTCCCTTTTGATAAGAAGGTTTTGGAGTCATCTAAGAATACTGTGGTTAATAAATCCAGAGTTTAAAAGAGTAAGAGGTGAAATCGAGGACAGTTTCTAGATTATGATCTCATTTTACACCTGCCTGGTCGGAGTTGTTATAGCTCAGCCTCTTACCAGAATGACTGGAGAGCAACCACTCCATTGTATTTCTATTTCTCCTATTGTTGAAATAGGCTGTAATTCAGCAGATTTGCCTGTGCTGTTGTACTCGTGCTAGAAGCACTGGTATTATGTAGTACATTGGTATTTTTGTGCTAACGAGGGATCTTCAGGGCATACAGCAGCAGGAGGAGATGCTGCTTATTAGTGTGAACCATTTCTCTTCAGTTCTGCCTCATGTAAAGCATTGTCTGTGATCAGTAGGCAGGATTATTCGAATGGGATCAACTACGGAATGCACAGAAACACAGAATATATTTGAACTGCAACTATTTTAATAACACTTCAATAACGCTTTCAGTCTCTCTCATTCTATATTTGTATTTGAAAGTTGTATGCATGTCTATAGGTCTGCATATACCTAATTTGAAATGGTGTCACTCCACGAGTTTTATGCTTAAACACTGCCAAAGGCAGACTAGTTAAGTATCTGGATTTTATACCCAAGTAGAGAATATTTTTAAGACCTAATTTTAAATTGGTTTCACTTCTAACCAGGAGGAAAGTAACACATTTTAAGCAAGATATTTTAATGGATTTAGATTTTACTAATACTTTGTATTAGCATACAAAATGCCATACTTGCAATTCAGCTATGCTTGTACTGCTTTTATTTAACTGAATGTGTGTTTGGTTTGCTTTGTGCACTCATAAAGATCTTGCAGTTTCATTATCCCCTACTTCATAAAAGAGATGCAGAAGAATAGGAATAGTGTTGGAGGCAGGATGAAATTGATGGAAAAAAAATAATCTGTATTTAGATTAAAGAGGAACTAGAAAGTGTATAACTATTTGTGGAAAGAAAAATATGTCTGAACATTAATACTGGGACCTTCAGCTTCCTCAGATTTTCTCATTTCAGCAGTTTGGTTGCCAGAAATATTGTCATCTAAACCAACTTTTACAAGTTATCCACTTCTGTGTCAAAAGTAAGATGTTCCAAAGATGATGATTCTGGAATAAGGAATTTTATTACCATTTGCAGCTGTACTTCTTTGATTATCTATGGTTGCATTGGATTATTTACAGACTTTTTTTTTTCTAAACACCTTGGTGCCTGTATGGAAACTCTCATTTCTGTTATTTATTTATTTATTTATTTTTATTTTAAAAAAGCTTGAAAGAATATGGATGTGTGAAATTCTGAGCATTCTGTGTTTTGATCATTTGTTATAAATTGATGTTGAAAAAAAAATCATGTAGTAGAACCTTCCCCCTCAGCTCGTTCTTGTACATCTTGACAGCTGTTTGCAAGTTCAAAAACAGTAATAAGAGCTTGAAATAATAACACCATTCCAAACATTCATCATCAGAAGTGAATCATGGACCTGTACTGAATATGGTGCATCATGTGCAGAGCAGTAGTCAGCACAGTAGAGATGAATCAGACAAGTTTAGGGTCCCAGTCTTGTGAATTCTTTGAGCATAACTACAAATTAGGCAAGAATTTTAACCACTGGATTCACAAGTGTGCAAGTACTTCTAGACAAGAGAAGGCCTAAATGCTTTGTAGGTTCTGAAATCCTGTACTGCATTAAGAAAATGGATTTGCTGAAGCCTCACAGTGTTCTCCAGGCTGAAACCTCGTGGCAGAAGGTGGCAGAAGAACTTAATGAATCTTTGTTTTGCTCTCTATATGTCCTTGTCTGACAGACACTTTTGAAATTAATTTGTGTGTTGGGTTTAAGTGAGGTAGCAACTTTTTAGATAGTGTTATCTTCATTAAATTCTTAATATGTTTTTTCCCTCCAGCCCATCATTCCTATGTTTACACAAAATGTTCGAGAAGGCATTAGGACATTAGGAGGAATAAGTAAGATATTTTATATTTTTTTTTTTTGTAGTTTATTTTTCCATATATGTTTAGCCTATCTTTGTGGAAATAATCCCGTATAGATTTGAGAATTGACAGAGCCTTATTTCTTGAGGTTTACTTGCCAGTGCAATCCCGAGACATGATCTGGATTTAGTCAGCATCAAATGTGGTGCTAGCTCATCTCAGTCGCTCTCAGTATGACAATGTACTTTCACAAAGAGGAAGAAAGGAAAAAAGTAGCCAGAAAAAGGCAGATAGGTTTAGAATATTGTTTTTCTCTGCTGACAACTGCTAGACTGACTCTAGGCTTTTTGCTGTTAAGAACCAGATTTTGCTGGTGGCAGTTCCTTCAAATATCCTCTTAAAACTCTGTGCTTATATACTTAAACTTCATAATGTTTGAAACCTATTTCATCCATAGTTGTTATACAGTGCAGCACTAAATCTGTAGTTTTGCACAAACCTGTGTTTGCTTGCTCTTTCCTCATCTTTTTGGGGAGTTCTGGTACACTAATAGATGGGTGTATGTCTGAAGAGCCCACCTTTGGGATGATTGTGTCTGCATCTCTGCTCATCTAATAGCGCTAGCTCTTCCCTTGCCCCTATGCTGTACTTTTTTGCGTGTGTGTGTGTGTCCTTCAACTTGCTGCTATCAGAAAGAGCCTGAATAGTCTCCTCCATACAGCACATTCTGTTTCAAATTATGACATCATCATTGTCATCAAAGAATTGCAGGACAGAACAGTTCCATTTCTCATCCTCTCTAATTATAAGCTATATTTTGGATGGAGAAAGCCCAGACATCAAATGTAGGCATGCAGAATGTTCACACATTCTTTATGATGTTCTGCAAAAATTAACAGCATTGCTACTGTTTTCGGGGGAATCTTAAACCAGAAAGAAAGATTCTACTTTTATTCTATAACAGAGGTGCTAGAGGAATTTAATTATGTCACTCTGATTTCGGTAGTTTTGGAATATTTTTTTGTTCTAGGTTGTATACAGAATAACTGACATTTCAATCACTAAGATTTTTTTTAAATATAAGGGAAAATTAGCACCCATTTTACAAGAGTTCTGTTCTGGTAGCATTTAGGATAGATGCGTAGGAAGTGACATGAGGAGGATCTGCCCTCATAAAACTGATGGGATACCAGTTTTTCTTCTGTTCATTTGTTTTCTTTTCCTCTTTGTGTGTTGTGTTTCACTCTAACCAGAACGTGATCTCAAAGAGCAATTCAGAATTTACCATGACTGCTTTTTTGGTACATAAGACTTTTTCCTGATCCTTTAGACCTCAGTGGGACTGAACAAAGCAGTCTTGCACTAATAATAGTTTTGTGGGCTAACCTGTAAAATTAGGTAAATGATAACCTGTATTGTTTAGTATTCCCAGCTACTTCCCTATAGAGCTACTGAATTTTCCTCTGCTTTGATCTCTTAGCAGCTATTCTTTGGGGGAGTTTGAGAGCAAATCTTACATTAGTGTTAATGCAGCATTTGGGAAATGAAAGCCAAGAGGAGAACTGTACTTGAGATGACACGTTTGAGAATCTGGGTCGTGGGCTGGATTACTCAACAAACCAGTTTCAGTTTTAAAACATGATGGAAAAAAAAAATTGCATAGTAATCTCAATTTCTTTCTTTCCCCCCTTCTTTCCTGTATTTCTCCACGCCTCCTTTTGTTCTCTTTTCCTCTCCTCCTCCCTAATTTTTTTTTTTAACCTCAGAAATACTTAGGAAACTGTATGAACGTATTAGATTGCCAATAGTTCCTATGTACGGCTGGTTTCCAGTCAAGCTTCGTACGTTTATTGGAGAACCCATTCCATATGATCCGAATGTAACTGCTGAGGAACTGACTGCAAAGGTAAGATAGATATGCACGTAAATGTATATTTTAAATATTGACTGTTCTGATAGAAAACACTAAAATATTCTTGTCAAGGTAATGATTTCTGCCATGGAGGTATTTGAAAGGTTGATGGAATTATACTCAACTTTGGACTTGCTTAACTTTCATTGTCCCTCTTCAGTGCTGTCTTTTATTACTAAACCTTGCAAATGTTCTTAGCCTTTTCATGTCAATCCTATACCCTTTATTTGCTTCAGGAGACAACTTGGTTTAGAGACCATGGAAGTTCAGTCATCTGAGACTATTGTGGGCTGGTTTAAAAAAAAAAAAAAGAACATGAAAATCATGAGCAGTTCAACCAAGGGAAAGTGTTCCAGATCACTTAAAAAATTACCTATGAAGTCTTTTAAATATAGCTAATCTGTGGCTGCAGACTGTTGAAATTCCATAAAAACAATAAAACCCATGTAATTTCATGGTTTTGTACAGTCTATTTTGATTCCTGTTTCTTTCAGTGTCTCTCCCAGCAAGTTTATTTTAGAGTGCTCACTTTCTTCAAGTTTAGATGGTTTGTAGAGTTGTCGGGTCCTCATATCCATTCAGCTTACGAATGGATTTCACAGTGCAGAGATACAAGTCAGGTAAGTGTGGGTGCAGAGCAATCAGATGAGGTGGCCCAAACAGCCATGTTTGAAAGCTTCACAGAGGGTCATTTCTAGCATTGTGAAAACTTCAGCTGAGAGAAAGGGATTTTTATTTTTGACCATGCAAGTACCAATTCAGTTGTCTGGCACCACCTGCTCATCCTCTGATGAGATCTCTGCAAAATGACATCTTTAAATGTTAGTCTACATTGTCATGTACCGTGTTTGTGGAGAACTGGGTGTCTCTTTTGGGAGTTGAGTCTGTCAGAGCCTGTCAGGGAAGTGTTGGTTTGCAGGAGGAAGGTGTTTGAATAACTTTCAGTCATGCTTTAGAGTCTTATGTTTCAATTTGTACCGAGGATCACTTTTCTCCTTGTTGAATGCTGGTTTTCCAAAGCAAGTAGGTCTTCTGCCTCTGGCCCTGAGAGTTTAACAGCCTGTGCTTTTGTAGGCAGAACAGAAAAGTTACTGTTACCTCACCCTAACTTTTACTTATTGCTCTGTTTTTCAGTGTTCCCCACAGAGCTATTATATAACAGAAGGGCTGCCATTAACTTCTTGGCATGCTACATTTTTTAAGTGAAAGTACTGTCAATATGCAGTATTTTAGGTGTGATCTAAGCATGCTTTACTGGACCAGCTCCTTTAGGGGACTTAGATGCAGCCAAGACACAGTTGTGTTTCCAGCACTGCTTCTGAGTTAGTGTAGAAGCAACGTTCACACACAGCAAAAGAGTATTACTGATGCAAATGTGGGCATAGACAGGAGTTTCAGGGTTGCAGTAGGATACAGGTACTGACATGCTTTATAGATTTAGGTCTCTCTGGTAACTTACTTCATCATCATTTTACTATTGTGTATCACTAATAGAACTTGTGAACACAGCTACCAGAGATAAAAGTAACTTGTTTTCTGGCTTCTTAGCAGTGATCCTGCAGACACATCATGTGGGCTGAAGTAACACTAAAAAGTGGTGTTGTCTACTTGCAGAAGTTCTCCAATATTTGAAAAGATGAAAAGATCCTAGAAATTAAGTTACTGTGTTAAGAACATAAAGATGACCCCAAACTTTTCTCTTTCCTTGCAGACAAAAGCAGCACTCCAGGTTCTAATAGCCAAACATCAGAAAATACCAGGAAATATACTAAGGGCTTTAATGGAACGATTTCAGACACGACAGAAAGAAGACTAAGGTCTTCTGAGTAAGCTACTATTTAGTTATGATATTCTTAAAGTCATATTAATAACTTATTCATTCTTCCAAAAATAGTTTTTAAATACTGTCCTAATGATGCTGTTGTATATTTTAAGATATGAGATTGCCCTGTCCAGTATCGGGCTTGGGAACACAAAGTTTAAGTAATTCCTAATGGGATAAAACTTGACTTCTGATAAATGCATTCCTACATTGAAAATGTTGATGCAAAAATGACGCTGCAAGTCTTTGTATGTTCAGTTTCTTGTCTTTCTTTTTTCCTTCTATTTCTTTTCACCCCCCCTCATTCTCGTAATTCCTACTTAACTTGGATGCTAGATCCACTGTAGAGCTAAAGTCTCACTGTTACTCCCATGCTGCTCAAAAACCTGTTGTTAACAGAACAACAGTGGCCTGCAGGACTGCTAGCTATGCCTGTAAAACCTGAGGTAGAAAATGTTCCATTTTACCAGGTTTGCTCAGAAAGTATTTGCATTGGTAGTAAGAACTGCAGTGAACTAAACAGGTCTGTTACAGAAACCGCTCTGGTGCAGAGTGAGTCACAGCCCTATAGCTTGGCCACTATTTGAAGCTGATCCATAATGGATATCTACCCTCAAATATAGTGTTGTCAGTGACTGAATACTCAGTGATCCTAAATCTGCAGGTTCTCCTTTGAACAAACGAACCAAGCACTTTAAGAAATGAAAATGAGGTTAGTACTTAGTAACACAAGTTCAGAATGCTGTACAAATAAATGAAATTAAATAAATTTTTATAAATGAAATTAAAAATGAATACAATGCTCCTTTAAAAAGTGATAGTTCCTTTGAAAAACAAGGTACATATATATATATATGTATATATATAGTATATATGTAAACTGTTAAGCCTCAGAATCAAAAAATACTAACTCCTTGGTTCTTTCTTCTAGGGGACTGTTTTGATTATCAAGTATTTGGTGTTAGGTTGTTGAATTACATGAATACAGTCTACTTGATTTTTTTTAACTGCATTTCCAAACCTCCATATTTTTCAAACATACTTTTTATGTAAGTTATGAAATCAGACTTGAGAGGGGAAAATATATACTTTAAGTAAAAACAATTGAATGAACAGGAAGGAGTTGTAGTATTGGGCTTTAGTGCACTTACAGTAAATTACATTTTATTTTCTTGAACTAAAACCTACATTTTTACTGTCGAGATAGGAAAATGTCTGAAATATTTCCTCTGGCAGCAAGCTTAATCTACAGTCCTAAAGTTAGTATCTGAGAAATATTCATTTTTGGGATGAGGGCAAATTCCTTAAGGAAAGCCAAAAAAGGCTTTTCTTTTATTATGTGGTCACTTTTCAACAGTGTTGGGTTTTGAGTTTAAAAAATTATTATTTTTTTAAAGAGCAGTTGTATTCAAATTAGTAGCCATTCCCCTAAGCACTTGAGAGCATGCTCTGGTTTGTGTTCCTTAAAACAAAAATCAGTGGTATTACATAACTGCATGCTGATGATAACCTACATTAGAATAATATCACTGTATGAAGTGATGTTGTTAGAGTCTATTGTTTGAAGAAACCCAAAAGATTACTTGTTTTATAATGTTACTTGATATCAAAAGCCTTTTGTGTGGTGCTGAATTAAGTTTTTTAAAGCTTGGGTAAGAATCATGTTACGTTAAAGCAAGTGCCCATTCAGAAGCTCTAAAAATGATTTAGATTTTATTTAAGGGCAAGATTGTCCTTCAGCTTTAGAAGACTTTATTTCAAAAACATAGTGTTAACACAGTGTATCATTAAAACTGATAATGCCAGGACACTGCATTGGAGTGCAATGTAGGTATGACTTTGTTTTTAATATCTAACTTGAGGAAAATACAAATCAATCTATGTTGTGAAATTCTCAAAGGCAGCTGAACAAAGATGAACGTTGAGGTTGTGTGTATGTAAAAGAAAACTCAGTCAAAAATATTCCAGTGTGAATGAATGTACCTTTTGTGATCAGAGACTTTGTTAAAATTTATTTTGCTAAATGTTGGATATTTGATGCAATTTTATCCCTTTAAGTATTGAAAGATGAGTATGACAAATGAAGGACAGTACTGGTACTCTTTAAGTGTTCATATTTGTTTAGACCTTTCATATTTATTTCTATATATAAAATTGTATAGAAGACACCTTTCAAATAAAATTGACAGTTGGAACAGACTCTGAGGTTTCATGTTGTGTTTGAACTGAATGAAATTACTACTGACCTGCGCTGCTGAACCTTCAGTGGTTTTGAGGTATTTGTAGTATCCCTGGAAATCTCTTCCTAGTGTCTGAATAAGGGATGGAGGGATCCAAGCCCAGAAAGGAATGAATTAAAGGAAAACGTAATTCAGACAACAGCGGACAATGGGACCAAAGTCATGTAAGGAATAAGGTCTGAGTTCTGATAGCTGTATTCAATTCTGCAGGAGGCCTTAAGAGGCGCTGCAGTACCACTGTGGTCCCATTTAAGATTTTGTGATAGAAAGTAAGTCATAAATACTGACTAATAAGATTTATTTGTATTTGCGTGTTTAAATGATTTTCTGCCCTTTTTCATTGAAAGGGGAGGGGGGGTGAGGCAGGTCTGTAGATTTGTACAAATAAGATTATGGAGTCCTTTTAGCTGATTTAGTTAACTATGTGTTAGGCAGAAGTATTTAAAGTAAATTTGCAAAGCATTAGACTCTACCACTAATTACCTGATCAGCCTTTGGATATGCTGAAGACTTTTCCAGGTTTCTCCACGGAAACAGCACAACCAGGATATGCATTTTTGACACTGTTTGGAAGTGGAGATGGAACAGCTACAGTACTGATAGGTGTTTGTCGTTATTTCTCAGCAAGGTAACAAGTCTCCTACAGGCTGGTTTACTGTCCTGTTGTGTAATAGCAGAACTCAGCTTGAACATCTATTATTAGGGTGCCTTCGTATGAAATTAATCACTGCAAATGCAAGCTAGAGCACTTAATCAGTGTTGTCAACACAATTGTGTGGTTCATCTTGTATAGAATTTGCTGTACAAGTATACCATTATGTTGCTTCATCCTGTTACCCTCTGAAGAGAAAGATAAAACTATGGTGACACTTAAATCAGCTCTGCAGTGCTTAATCCCTATTAAGTCTGTTGGCTGTGTTTTTTTTTTATTTTTGGTAAGTTATTTTTACATCAAAACAAAAAGGAGTATCAAAAGTAAATGTGCATGGAATTTCTGTATGAGCATTATCATGGAGAGCACACAGTGAGAAGGGTGATCTCCTAAAAATTTCTGCTACAGCTCCATGAGGCTATCTGATGTCACTTGTTTTCTTAGTTCTGTTGACCTGTGTCTACAAAGGTCTTTGACAATACAGATCTATGGTGTTAATACTTTTTTCTTTATTTTTTTTCTTTTAATTCATAAAATGAATGGTAGTCTCAAAGCAAATTTCTCATTGTGAGTTATTTGCAGTATTTGCTTGTCTGTTTTTATGTTTGGCACAGACTACTTGTATCTTGACCTCTGGCTACTCCATCCATTGAGTTCACATCACATGTTCCTTCCTAAAACCTCTTTCAATTGTTGTATTGATCTCTCCATGTCAGAAAATTGATCAATTGAAAAATGCAATAGACTTTCAAATTGTAGGGTGTATTCTGAAGGCAGTAATGAAAAATATAAAAACAAGACCTACAAATGAAGCAATCACACCCTGACCCCAAACTAATTTTGGAATGCTAATTCTGGACAATCTTGTGTCACATTCTATAGAAATAAAACTGCCTGGTCTCAGATATCTTCCTCAGATACAGCTTAACAGACACTAGAAGTTACAGCTGGGGAGCTGATTCAGTTAAATTCCAGTCTTTGAGCACTCCTTACTGCCACACTTAACGATTCTCCTAAGAGCAAACCCTACAAGGCTGATAATTAAAAAAGCTTTATATAAGAGAGCCTCTGGTACTTTCTGTCATATGTACGGTAACCACAGATTCCATTTCTGGGAGGTGGAAAGGTTTCCACATGGCAGCTGTGATAGATGAACTGACAGATGCTCTTGCACTGTGCAAGTTATTCAACCCTTCTGGTGGAGCATTTGGGTTGTATGCAGACCTGAAGTTGTGCTGATCTCACCAGTTTCAACTTGCTTTGATTACTCCATGCCCAATGCACCATTACTTTGGCTTTGCAGAGCTTTCCTTGTGACACTGGATGTATGGTTTAGGAAATGCTTAAAATTCGAAGTTTGCTTTTGTTGCTGTCTGCTGAAAGATAAGGAGAACTCGGTATGTAGGCAGCTAAGCACCTATCAGTGCCCAGCAGCACATGTAACAGAGCAGTGGGAGTATAGAGATGACCTAAAAGAGCAGGCAGAAAATCTCAGCCAATTAAGTGCATTGATCTCTCTATTTTCAAAAAAGGCCTAGATACTAGCTAATCTTCTTACTCAGCAGCACCACGTCTGTGTTTGTGTGTGAACGATACCTGTTCTTCTGTATAAACAGGAACCTGGAACTTGCTTCAGCTGCTGTTGCAAGAGAAATAGAAGACTACTATTATTCCATCTACCTGCTGCTTTGAGAATGTCAAGATGATATCTTTCGTTCTTGCTTTGTCATTATTCTGCTTAATCATTTTTTATCAGCTTGTGGACTAAGTAGTTTCTGTAGATGTGCTGATTTCTAATAGAACTTCTCTTCAAACCAGGCAGCAAAATATGGGCTGTACCATGACAGCAAGCAAATGAATGGTTCCTAGAGCCCAAGCTTATGATGTTCATACAGATTTCCTACAGTGTAGGAGCTAACTCTATGGGAATGTTGGTGGTTTCTTTTTTTGTCAGCTGGAAGTAGCACCTCTGGAGGAATTGGACCCCATTTCCAGTGTCTAAAATGGACAGCATCCATGTTAACAGTGTGCATACATTCAGATAAATAAAGCATAGAATACTCAGGACCCAAAGCAGCATTGCCACTTCAACAAATATTTGCAATACTGATTTTTTCCTGAGCTCCAGAGTAACCCACAAAGGAACACCAGGTTTTACAATGGGGGAAACACACGTAGTCAAATACAAGGGACTGTGGGCTACCAGTTTTACCCAGAGAGGGGGGACTTTTTAAAAAGACCGATACTTTTTTTGGGGTTGTTCTTCAGAAGAAGTTCTCTTCTTGGCAAGCTGTCCTGTTTCGCCAGTCCCTCATGCTTTCCAGGCAGTGTGCCAAGCAAGAGATGACAGAGGAGACATGAAGAAGGAAAACATACAAATCTGTAGTATCAGCCTTTTTGTGACAAGATGAGGATGCGTTACCTCAAATTCAATCAGATTTGATCCTAAATTACTGAGAACAGCTCCTATTTTGCAACTGGGGAGAGGAAAAGATATTTGGCTGAATACCAGTAGGCTGCATCAAGAGAAGGTGGAAGTGTTTCATCCCAGTGTAAATACCCTGCTGCTGGGGTGGAGTGAAATCAATTTGAGGAGGTTCAGCAGGTGGTGGCAGCTCATTGGAATAAATAAATCAAATGAAGAAAACATGACTGTTTCCAGGTAATTCATATGCTGGCAATCAACATTTCCCTTCTTGAGATCCCATGCTGCTTTGTCCATGTGCTGAATTTACTTTTTGTTGCAGCGGAAGAAGCTGAAAGTTGATTTCTCCCAACAATCCACTGGCCTTACAAGAACCCATGTGAAATGGAAACATGATCCTGCACAGGGGGCTGAGTAATTTTCTTTGCCCATTGTCCTTTCATTTTTGTCCTTACAGTTTGCTCCTCTGCTTAGTAAGCAGCGTTGCCCCTCACCCATTTCTGCTGCCCCCAGCACTGAAAAGGATTAATATCCAGCAATATTTCTGAAGTTTGAAAGGCTGTAAAATGCAAGATGGCTCAGCATTGCTCAGACACTGCAGTTGTTTCTGTTTTTAAGGTGAAAAAAAATGTTGTATTATATGCCCAATCTGCAGAGTCCTTTGCCTTTTTTATGCTTGTTTCACACTTGCCAATACTGAAGCAGTAACTAGTAGCATGGAATAAAAACCAATATTGCATTGCCTTTGCGGGCATCTAAGGACAAACAAAGGGTGTTTGCATGGGGATGTTTACAGTGTGAACATTCTGCCTTTCTTTTTTTGGCTTTTTTTCCCCCTCAGGCATGGTGGCTGAAAGTTTGCGGCCAGCGTTTCTGATGTCAGAAACAATGAGGGCGTGAGAATTCACAAGTGTTGCTGCCTTGGCTTGAGTGGAAAACCACACTGCTGAAGCAGAGGTGATTCCTCTGAATACTTCAGCTGAGTTTCTCTGGGCTTTAATACCAAATCCTGTGTTTGCATCCTGACAGGGCACAGAAAGAGCTCTGGTCAGGGCTGCATAGCAGTTAGATCAGCAACCATGCAAACTGGCACATAGGGAGCATGCTATTTACACAGCCTGATGTGGACTGAAAACGGCAGCACGAGAGGGGCCTTTGTTGCAGTTTTTACATAAAAACTGGACATTTGGAGCCTGGAAAAAACCAGGAGACAGCATGCTGCCTTCCGCGTGTAGGCAGCAGCTGGTGGTATCCAGCTCCATTTCTTACTTTCCCCATCACGCCAGACAGGCTGCATGTCTTCAGCCTGGCTCTCCTTTCTCCTTCTGCATGACTGGACCTGGACACTTGCAACTTCACCTCTGGGCACTGTGTCTTTTCTTATTTGTCCCTAAGTCAGGCAATTGTAAGGGAAATAACGAAGAGATCTTGAAACCAGAGGCTTCTCTCTTTCTTCCTGCTGCACCAGGTGCCTGGTAAAGTAAACAAGTAAATCATCTATCAAGAGATCTGGCTTCCTGTGTGAATTCAAATGGCACCTCTTCAGAACAGCTTTTGATTCAAGATAGTAGATAATGCAGAGCAAATTATTGCTTCTGATAACTCGGGTTTCAGAGAAATGTCAGATGAATTCTTCAAGGCAAACTGTAATGAACACAAGGCTTTTATGTTCTTCCAAGATTTTCTGTTTTTCTCTAAGGCTGCCCTGTTTTTTTCTTCTTCATCCCTTAGGAAATAGGAGAGCTATGATCTCAAAATATGTTGTGTGTGTGCACAGAAGAAGAAGTACTCCAAAGGATAAAAGTGCTACCGAGCAGTTCCCTTCCTACTTCAGTTCTGCTTCAGGCAGAAATAGAAAGAGAGCGTATTATCTCTGTGCACAGGAGGAAGCATCCTGTGGCGTAGAATGCTGGTGAAATGAATTATCTATGCAAGAAAAGTTAATTAAAGAAGTTAGGTTTTGTGAGGTCTGTATTCTAAACAATATTAAAACAAGTGAAACTTTCTCATGTCCCACTTGTATACGTTGTGCCAAGGGAATGACATACCTGCTTGGCAGTGCATTGCAGTGATTTCTCAGCCACGGCTCAGGGAGGGGTGTGTCGTAGCAGATCATCATCAGCCCGTTCCAACATAAGGCACACACTGGTGTGAACTGCTTCGGATCATGGGTCAACATTCCCACAACACAATGTACCTTTATGCAGTTCCATTGGGTTGTGTGGCAGATAATGAATGCAGTCCATCACCAATGCCCACATGCTGAGCAGGAGACACAAGAAACTTCCAGGTGGAAGCAAAGATGGAAGTTTTGCTCTGTAATTCTTTTTGTAACACAGCCTCATGGAGGTGTTCTACAGGCAAGATAAACTGCTTTATATGCTAGATTAATGTGCCACTTCAATGAAATCCTGTCCTGTTAGAGTGTTAAGAAGGTACTATCACAGAAGTCTGGGGGGTGCATCACCTAGCCTCATGTGCTAGCAGCACAGAGTTATAGATTGGGATAGGGCGATGAGTCCAGAAAAAAAATCCCTAACAATAGATAAATGGAATTGGATAACTCTCTTGAAAAGATTGGATAGAT
Source organism: Odontophorus gujanensis (assembly GCA_013399175.1). NCBI lineage: Eukaryota > Metazoa > Chordata > Aves > Galliformes > Odontophoridae > Odontophorus > Odontophorus gujanensis. The sequence continues at coordinate 153,203 of VXAB01005251.1, forward strand.
TGGATATTAAAGCAAAAGCACATCTAGAGGCTAAACTTGACTAATTAGCTCCAAGTCACACATAGGAGTTCATGTCACTTGGAAGAAAGACAGGACCATAAGGAGCATTAATTCCGAATTACCAGCGCTGTCGTGGCTGCTGTTGGCTGGGGCAGAGCTGCAACCCCTTGGTGAGCACTAGTGCTTCTCTCAGGAGACAAACCAGCCCATCCCCTACATCATATCACAACACTGAACTTAAACTTCAACCTCATTTTTCCCTTACGAGCTCATGAAACACTGTGCTGTGTGCACTGCTCACACGATACTTCCTCATTATTAATACATATTTTTAAATGCTGTATTTTATTCCATTTTTTAGGTATGACGATATGGGCTAAGTGAAGTGGCATATCAAAGTCAAAGAATTTGCATGTCAGCACAGTGGACCCTGGGATGAAGCTGGAGGCAAACTGTGACACAGGGTACCTACTAGAGCACACTGACCAACCAGAGGAGCTGATCTATTTCCTGCTGCTATCAGGATGTTGGTAGGACACTCCTGAGGACACAGGGCCTCTGTCCAAATGCCACATGGGCAAAAGGTAACCTCATAGCTCCTCTCCCACTGCTGCTGCTCTGGCACGGAGGGCTGGAATCAGAATCAGCATGAGAAGGTGACAGCATTTGAAATGAAGACTCAGATGTAACAGATTGCAAGCACAGCCCCAAGCAAAAGCAGATCCCCAAAGGAAAGCACAAAAACAAATACCGAACAGGCCTTTAAAGTGGATGAACAAACAAACAAACAAAAAGAGAAAGCCTTAAAGGGAATTTCTTGGAAAAGTTACAAAATCATCTGAGGAAAAAAAAAAAAAAAAAAAGATGGGTAGGAACGAACATGCAGTGAAGAAGGTACGCTTTGCATAATGCTGCCCACTCCATCTGAAGGAGCCTCCAGATGTTCCCTGTTACTCTCATGTGACTGCAAATTGTGAAATAGCTGGTGTGCTGCGAGGTGAGAAAATCAGTGCTGTGTTGTAGGCAGCCGCTGATATCAGGGGAACAGCAGAATTACTTATTTGGTAGAATTTGCTTCAGAGCAGCTTTCAGAATTAGCTCATCACTCATGACTACACCTTTTACAGGGAGATGTGAGTTGTCTCCTCAGGAAAAAGCAGCTGGCAGATGCAGCAGTCAAAACTTATTTTTCCAAAGCCGTCCTCTGATCCCACTGGACATTGAGACACTGTGAGTATTCAGTCTGAAAAACAAGGGCTGCATTTTCCAGAGCTGCTGAGCATTGCCGGGTCCCATCTGACAGTGCTGGAAGTGCAGGCTTTGGTCACCCTCCAGAATGATGCCAGGGCAGGCTCCAGCTGAACCACTCCTTCCCCACAGACATCTTTGCCCAGTGACTTTTTGTTGCTAATTACAGGTGGAAGCAAGCATCCCTGCTGAGCGTGTTGCGAGCCCAGAGCCTCAATGACAGGTTAAGTCAGAGAAAGATGGGGACAACCAGCAGGAAATGCAGATGCTTCTGGCACCAGGTCCATGCTTAGGTGACTCTCCTTTTTTTATTGAGACTTTTTTTTTTTTTGCAGCAGTGGAATTGATCAAATTCCAAATCTGTATTAACTTTACAGATGCAAAAAAAATTCAAATCAGTGTAAAGTTAACTTGCTTAAAACTTGGAGATCACTTGGAGAAGAATTGCAGGAGTCCACATCTCAGTTATGATCCATTCACTCAAATTCTGTATTTATAATGGAGTACGTAAGCTTATCCTTCCATGTTTCAGGACACCGTCATTGATCTTGCCCTCTCTAAGCTGATCTGCTTGGTTAACACTGCACACCCTGTGAGCACATATGGCAGTAGCACAACGGTTGCTAACACTTAACTGTGCTTATTGGGGTGCTCAGGGCAGTACAGCTTATGCTCACAGCACATAATTAGAACCCGTCTGAAAAGAAATGGCTTGATTGCTGGAAGGCAGACTAGGAATGAGCCTTCAGTTTTGTATGTAGCCTCCAACGAATGAGAAATCGTACCGTCTGGAAAACACCGAGTGCTTGAGAGCAAATGTGAAGTCTGTGATATGCATGAGCCAGTGTGCTTGACCCGCAGGTCTGATGTGCTGCCACAGCAAACAAACTGTACAATATAAGCACTTTCCTACTTTCCTGTCTCACTTCCATAGCACAGAATTTACTGAAGAAATGCGTTTTATAACTGTGCAGCACACAGGAGAAGAACTTTCCATCTCTCGTCGGCCTTTCCAAGATTCCCATTGCGGTGGTAGGAAGATACAACTCCTTCCCATACAAACAGATCTCTGTGTACTTTATGAGCTATGTTAACTGCTCAAGTGAACTAAGTAGGAGAAAAGACATACTTGGATGACTTTGCCAAGGCACTTGGGGCTTTTATTACCAAGTCTCTATATTTAGTTTTTCAGCATGTTTTTGTACAGAAACCATAGCAATTTCTCTCTCTCTCTTTTTTTTTTTTTTTTAAGTCAGAAGAGGTGAGAACTGCTCTGAATAAGCACTGTTCAAGCAACCTGTAAAAATTTCTCCATTTCTTTCCTTTGTTAAGAATCTATTGAAACTGTCTGCTATCTTTGTTTAGCTTAAAAAAGAAACTGCTTTGCTTCTAACATGTCAAAAGCTTACATTAAAAGCATCCTGGAGAAGGCTTTTACTCCAGTCATTAATAATCTGCCTAAAAAATACGTCAAGTAAATCCCTTTTTACCCCAAGGTATCTAGTCCCACACCATTGCAACTACCTACCCACTTAATGCTTTTTTGCCTCACAAATTATAAACTTATGGGGTGTCATCAAATGACTTCTCAGTGCTCAAGACTGTGTCTTTGATGTCTTCTGCCTGATTCACACGATCTGTTATTTATATGTTTCTTACTCTTGTTTGTTTGTATGTTTGTTTGTTTTGTCTTTTTGGTTTCTTTGATGGGGATTTGCAGGGTTACAGAGACTGAGGATTTAGGACTCTTGTGAAATAGGGCAGTTACCAGTTGTGTTGCTGTAGTGCTCCTCCTTCCGTTGCACTTTGCCAATCTACAAACTCCTCTGTCGCCAAACTACAGGATATGTAGTCAACATATGTAAATTCAGTTACCTATGATATATCTTTATCTAGTTAGATATAGATAGATAGATAGATATTACCTCTCTCTGAACTCACAGTAATTATTTAGTTGTTGCTTGATGGGTTGTTTTTCCTGGTCTACCTTTCTTGATCACCTCAGATAGGCCAAGAGGAAGCGTTTAAGGAGTGGGGGCATGGGTAAGGGACAGAAAGGCTGACAGATTTGGGTACTGTCCTCCCTTACACAAACTCCTGGTACTGCTTGGGATGGCATTACACGCCCAAATGTAGCAATGAAGTCCTAGAGGGGTGTTAAGACTATTGGAGGTGCTGCTGAAATCAGAACAACTTGTGTAATGATCTAATAATTAACACACTTGTCCAGGAGGCAGAAGGGGAAGAAACTAAACCTTCCTCAATCCCAGGGGATTTGAACACTGGAAGATCAAGGAAGCCGCCTCTTCCCTGGAATTTCTCCTAGCTACTTTGTTCAGGATGAGGTAGGGCCATCACTCCCTTCCCCACTATTCTGTGGGTCTCACTGCTTGGTAAGTAGTGAAACTTTCAGGAGACGAAAGAGGGGATGAAAACAGCAGAGCACTGTCTCCTGTTCTGTGTGAGCCGTCTTAGGTGATGGAGGAGTTCTGGGTTTCTGCACTCCTCACTCTGTATTCTTTGTGGCTGAAATGCTTCAAGAGCCATGAGAACAGAGTCCAGAAATCTCCCCCTTTCCCAGGGAGCATCCTCACCACCTGGCAGCAAGGTCTTCTCCCTCTACAGGGCTGAAGACCCCCAGGGGCAGCTGAAGAGTTGTGGGCCTTTGGCTCTGAGGGGCCTAGCAGAAGGGAGGAGCTGCTGGCCTGCTCCATGGGCAGCTTTCTGGGAGGTCTTCCTTCCGTACTCCACACTGGCTGCCTGGAGCACCCTGCTTTGCTGCTCTGGGTGTAGTGCCTGTGGGCTGTGTGGTGGTTTCCTCAGGGTCCCAGCCATGATGCCACTGGTAAAGTTGTCCACATCCCATAGGGATCTGTAAAATCTTCTGCAACAACCAAAGATGGCTTAGGAGCTGCTCACACCACTCCTGTGCTCGGACACAGAACTCCTTCGATGGTATCACCTGTATTGTACAATAACTAGTGATGGGAAGGCTCTCTGAAGATCATCATGGCAACTCCTTGTCAAAGCAGGGCTAGTTTCGGTCTTGTTCAGTAACAGCGTTGAAAGACATCTTTTGCTGATCCATCATTTTAATAGAGTTTAAAAAAGACTCTAGAGCCATGGTAAAATGACCACAGTGTACTTTATTTAATGATTTTGGTACCTTGTGTTGCAATAAAATAAAAAAAATCTACAAAATCCAAATATATAAAATTTTCAAGTTTTCCTTTTATAGTTTTACAAGAAAAATCAAGTTGTAACCAAGGAAATTTGTTAGTATGAAGCACTACTTTCAACTTCATTTCATCACAAATTGCAACTTACTTAACAGACCAAAAGAACTATGGTACTGCAGTACATCAAATACTTCACACACTGTGTTCTTTACTATAGCACATGTAACCTCTGCCAGGGAGACAGCAGTCTCTAGCCGATAAAGACACTCTTCACAATCTGAACTCTAAAGGAATGTTTGTATACATGGAATCGGAATATATATATTTACAGGAAGATTCTTTTTTTTAATAACTATTTTGATTCTTCATTTCAAATAAAATACCAAATACATTTTTACAATGTTTACAAGTCAAAGCACAAGTTCTGCAATGATTATCATTCACCTCAAGTCACTGTGCTTGTACTGGGGGGATATCTACACTGCTCCATAAACACAAATGTGATCTTCCATAACTTTATTTCTGCAACGGTGACAAAGGAGTATAAGCACAGTAACAATTATTTTAGCACAATCAGTGTATAATGCAACAGTTTACAACAGAGAACTGAGAAACTATTGGTCCATTCTGTTCAATTTGCTGTTTATCTGCCAACTGTTACGTTAGTTGTCACATAAATTGTGTACAAGATAAGAGTTAAATAACACAACTTGAATAGGAAAGAGCACACATTTTTTAAGGCAAATTAATAAGCAGCTTATGGTGTTTTTTGTTAAACTATACCCCAACAGAACCTAAAAATAAAATGTATGTTCTGCAACTGTCAATAGTTATGTCTTCTTGTTCTTCTCTATAAATTGATCAACATGGCTTTGAACCTGGTTATTCAAAATGGAAAGAACCCTCCCCCCCTCCCAAAATCCCCAAATATAGAAAGTGCATGACTTTTTATGCGCCAAAATAAAACAAAAGGCAGCTGAGGTAGTTAGATGTAAAATGTATTTACGAAAAATAACTGAAAAGCTAAATCCAGGACATACACAGGTAAAAAACACCCATTTGGAACTGATTCTATATCATGCAACAACTTACCACTAAGCAGGAGACTCCATGATTTCTGAATAAAAGAAGAAAGTGATTTTTGTAACAATAACAAAGGAATGAACATGGAATACACTACTGGAATTTGAATTTCAAGTATTTGAATCTATCTGCATGTGCACTTCTTTTTTTACAGGCTTTTTGTAGTGTTAGGAAGTCATTTACTTTTTATCAGGTGTTGAGATTCGGTCTAACTTTGGGACTGCAGCTCCTGAATGGCAGAGATGCATTACAAATGCCTGGCGACACCGCTGCCTGTTCCCAAAGAACACCACCTCAGCTTGAGTGGACTTCTACGCACCCATCCTCTGCCACCTGAGAGTCACAGGCCTGCAGGTCTTATGCCTGTGTCTCATGGGGACCTAATGTGCTGGGGACACGCCTGGGATGTTCCTATATCTGGATCTGTGCACCACAGAGCCCTATCTCTTCTTGGACTTTGCACCACAGAGCCCTATCTCGTGGGCCTCTCCACCCTCAGTCAGTGCCGCTGTACATTGGGAGGCATGGCGGCCTTTCCCCATCTGGTGAGAGGGACTGTGTCCCATCCCTGCAGACAGGACACTCCCCAAACAAGCGTTGGCTTCAATGCACTCAGCATAAGCAGGGGTTTGGGCCTGGAGTTCTGGCCTTAGCACAAGGGCGGGCCCACCTTTCCCCCTAAATCCTGCCCAGAATCTCTACCTAAATGCACAGTGTGTGCATGCAAGCACAAGAGGAGATTTCATGGTCTGGAAAGGAGTTTCACAAATAAGACTACGTCTAGGAGATGGCAAAGTTGGAGGTACGTCCCTCTCCTCATTAGTGACCACCTAATTCATCCCGTTACTGAATGTGCATTGTGCTGGCTCTTCTGCATCTTGCTGTGAGCCCCCACTGCTGATCCCTGCAACATCCCTGGGATGTGCAATATGGGGTCATGAGTTCTGCACTTAGCACCTAACTTGAAAAAGTCACACTAGGGACCATCACAAACCTATTGATTGTTTTAGTTAATTAATTTATTTATTTAGTTAGTTACTGTCCTGTGAAAACACAGGGTTTGTACTTCTGAAATATGTGAATGTGGTTTACATGTAACTTAGGAGAAGAGAAAAATATATATATCTTCTTTAATATTTGCAGCCTGTTAAGCAAAGAAATGACAAAACTCTTTATTTATTTTTGCTTAATTTTACATTCCTCAGCTCCCCATACTTGGATTATGATTTTCAAATTGATGTGTAGCTATGCCTAACTTCAGTTCTGGCATGCCAGAATGGAGAATCACTGATGCTGAGCCTACAAACTACACTGGTGGAGCAGAGCTGCTGCTAATGGACAGTAACCCTTACACAACCTACACATTGGGGCCTGCCATTTTTTTTTTCTGCTTTTACCACAGAACTAAGTGGTAAACTTGGGCACTGAAGAAGTGCAAGACTTCTTGAGGGTGCTGCAGCATTCCCTGAAATGTTTGTCAGGGTTTCGTGCTCACTTTTCTTTATTTTTATGGGGAAATGGGAAGGAGTGGAATTGTGAGAATCTCAGTTTCTCAAAGAAGCTAATGCTTTATGACTTCATGTAAATGTAAACAGAAAAAAAGATTTTCTAATTTTGTAAGCAAGAGAAATATATTTCAGGTCTTCATAAACCCAAAGATGCTAAAAGGCACACCTTTGAAACAGCTGTAAAATTGTTTTACTTCCTGTGGAACAGCAATAAAGGCAATCCTTTTTTTTTTTTTTTTTCCCTTTGCACACCAATTGGCAAAGGACAGAAAGCTGCAGATGGCATATTTGAGACTGCACTGCACCAGCTAATAAACCTGTTTCCATTTTTGGCACCGACCTCCAAGGAGGAATCCAGCCTAGGAATCCAGCTTGATGGTTCAGTGCTTTGACACTGTGATTATCTAACATCACTGCTTCCTAACTTCTATATGCTGCCTTTCCAAAGAGCAAGCTATAAACACCATCTCCGCATCTCAGCAGTCAGCATCTGCCTCACGAAGAAGCAGCCCTTGCTCCCATCACCAATTCAGCTTTGCCAGTAATGAATAAAAGGATCTACCTGTCCCCTCCTGACCCAACCCCTCTTGTCACTGAGGTTCCTCCGTCCCTGCCCTGTGCCCCAGCACTGAAGGCTGGGATGAAATTGGTGAAGATCCAAAGCCTAAATCCATCTCCATGCACTTCAGTGGAGAAGTGGTGACAAGCAAGAATTGGGGAGGTCTGGGGTAGCAGGCTGATGGGGATACCAGGTGACTCTTGCTGAGCTTAGGTTAATATTTCACCTCAAATTGCCTTTTTTTCTGTTGCTGCCCCAAAGCCCAGTGACTTAAAATGTATATGGAGATATGCATTATTCTTGAAGTTGAAATGTGTAGCTGGAAGGATACTTTTTTTTCATGGAAAACATTAAAATACTATTAATATCTTAGTAAGTTTTCTGAACATTTAAACAGATATTAAAATTTATTCTGGAACCCAGGAAAGTGTCTTTGACTCATGCAGTGACTCACAGAAATGGAAGACCTAGAAGTGCTTTATATTATTTCCAGTGGACTATTTTTTCAATACAAAGACCAATGTTCCTTCCCCAGGGATTCTGCTTTGCCTAATCAGTATTGGGTGCACAATGACTGGCAGCTCACTTGATAGGAAAGTTCAAGTATGCTGTAAAATAGTGACTTAAGAGATTCCTTAAAAATAAATTTCATCTGGAGAGGCATTGTGAAATTTAATAGCAAAATGACACTTTCTTACTCCTGGGGCTTATTGGACTCCATTAAAGTCAAAAGAAAGTCATCCATTGCTATGGAGGTCCTTCAGGCAAGCCCTTTAAGATTATAAGCTGCCTATAGTCAAGGCAAATCCCAATACAATAAATGCTCCTTTCCAGAATGCTGGTGTAAGTATTACTTATCGCCATGTTCACCAGGCAAAATTTCTCAATCAGTCCTTTAAAAGTGTCATTTTTTTTTTTTTTTCCCTTTGTAGACCATACAAGAAGGTTTTGCAAGCATAATGGTTACCAAATCTGAGTCTTTTAGGATCATCATTCTCACATGAAATTGCTTTAGAAAACTCACCAATTTTACCAATGGTCTAGAAACATTTACACACACATTTGCCCCAAACAATCAAATTCACCAGTCAACCTGAAAAAGAAACTTTGAGCTGTGCATCATAAGAGATGAAAGGTAGAAGCACGCACAAATTACCTAACCTTATCTGAGTGTACATTTTGCCGTAATGACTGGAGAATATGTTCATTTTAATTACTACTGGGTTCATTATTAATAGTTTTTGTAGGAATCCATTTGGAAAATGTACAGAGGAAGGGCTTTTCCAATGAAAATTAACAGGCACACTTCTCACACATAGCAAAATTCATGAGAACAGTGTACAGTGAGGAAGAACAATGTAAGTTTGTTTGGATTTATGTGTGTCTGACTTTTTGCTGTTGTTGTTTTACGTAGGTTTTGTTTGGTGGTTTTTAATAAAAGAAGACTGCAGAGCACTGAACCAAGTTTTAAAGCACAGCTGTACCCTGCAAAATTACTGTCAAATCAGCATGGTAAGCAACTGTGTTTATTGCATCTCAGTGGGTTCCATGTCCAGTGCTTGCAGTGAGATGACTCTCCCCTTTGCTAATGCCCTGGGTCAAATCCAGAAGTCATACTGGGTTTGGCATGGACCCGCAGTGTGACAAATAATGATAGTTAAGTTGGCATTTGTGTAAAGATGCAGGTAAGTGAGCATGGCAACAAGAGCAGAGCCAGCTGCCACAGGTGAGACAGCGTTACATATGGAAGGGCACTAACAGGAAAATGCAGTGATGCTCACTTTCTAGAATAGCACACAACTCAAAGAATAGACAGCCAAATATCTGCCCCATCATGTAGAACAAATTATGCAGAAGAGAGTTTCTGTCTTTGAGAATAAATGGGAACTGATTTAAAGGAACTGCAGCTCACTTAAAGAACTGAATTTGTGAACCGATCTGTGCCTGCTGATCCAAAGTATCCTGGGTTTGTGGCTGTTTGCCAACATCTCCAAAACAAAGGATATGTGGATGTCCCATCCCTGGAGATGTCCAAGGCCAGGTTGGATGGGGTCCATCCATGGCAGCCTGACCTGATCTGTGGCATCCCTGACCAAGGCATGCATGGGAGTTAGGATAATCTTTTAGGTCCCTTCCAACCCAAACCATTCAGTGATTCTATACTCTATGATACTCACTTCCAGGTTATTATGGGCATATTTTCTCCCAGCAGTGGGGATTATATTGATACTCATATGCACAGGAAGGAAATGGAAGCAAGAAAAAAAAACAACAAAAAAACCCGTAACAATCTCTAACACATCCTGCAAACCCGTTTGAGTGAACATTTGAAGAAAACACAACTGTTACGATGCATTACACTTACAGATCATGCATGAAGCTTATGGACGCCTCCATGTGTAGACAAGCAAGATGATGCCAGGACTATCTCCACTAAGGGAAGATGAACTTGCTTATTCTCATGTGTGCTGCATGAGAAACCAAGATCAAGGAAAAAAGTGCACAAATCACTTGAACAACACTGGGCCTCTCCTATTCAACATAAAGAAAAGCCCACCTTATGAGGCTAATTTAAGTGATACGTTTTGTGAAAGCCATCTGAGGTTTATCCTTTATAAAGAAAAATATTCATTAAAAAAGTCATTTTTCCTACAAGCTATTATAAAGATCTACAATTTTTAGATATAACAATCCTTGACACAACAGCCATGCCAAATACTTGTCTCGCATGCTCTAGTTTGAGACCCGTCTGTATCTTATTGCTAATAAACAACTGCCAATAGCAATGCAGGTATATTTATGAAGTGGTTTTGCTGTCTCCCTCTATGTACCAGTTAGTTCACAGCAGACCTAGCTGAGAATGTTCTCAACGTCTTTAGTCGTGAAGAGATTAACTGCACCACAAATAGTGCCTTGGTCTTAAGATTGTGTGTTTTTGACTGATGAAACTCTGCTCCTTCTCCTCTTACTCACTGAAACAACAGGGGCATATTTCCACAGTGTTTCACAAATCCCCTTGATCCTGCCCAGACGAATCCTTTACTTCCTAGTTTTAAGTGTTTTTCATCTCTGACCTCCCTGCTGAGGGTACTAGTGAGTGCACTTCCACATTACAAAGCACACACTGTTCAGTCACTGACTCATGGACATGTCCACCCTGGGCAGACATTCCATTTTTTTCCCTTCTGCTTCAAATCAAAGTAGCTAACGTCCACCTGTATGCTAAAAGCAATGAAGAATATAGTTTCACTACTCATTCACATGGCTTCTAGTGCTGTTAAACACACACATGTGTTTTGGTACACAGCTGTTTCTCCAGGAGAATGCTCCACCAGCAGCATGGCCATCTCAGAAATGAAACTGGGCTGACTCTGTGGTCAGTAAGGAATCAAGTGACATTTATTCAGGACACTGGAAGCACCTAGAGCTTCTTCAGCTCAGCATTCCCCTCCATATACAACTGCTGGCTCAGCCAAACAAATCCAGTGGATGAATGATTCAAAAGACAAATGGTGAGGGTTTAGCTGGGATGAATTTACTAATGTTGCACTTCTTGTGAACGCCTCTTTGCAGCACAGGCACCACACTGCACGCAGATAGCAGCGCTTTTCTTCCCCTCTCACTGATTAATGTTCACTCGTGGGAGCCTGATTACTGTATTACAAGTTGCAAATTCGCAAGATTAAAAATGCCTGTTGAATTAATTAGCTGCAAATCAACCTGGGCAACGCTCGACAAGTTCCAGGTTGTTCTGATGGAATAAAAAAAGAAGCAATCAATAGCAGCCACAGATACATGACAATATGCCAGCACACAACAAATAGCAGCACTTTCCCTTTCTGCTGATATCAGAAGATTTGTCGCTGTCCATACAGTGCTGCCTGAAGGCTGAACCCTGCCCAGACTGACACAGCCATCTCATGGGGCACTGCACTTTGCTGTTCCCATCAGAGAGTGCCAACGCCCGCAGTACTCAGCTGGGATGCGTCTCAGCATGGGCTCCTGTGTCCCAAAACAGGGTTGTGGCAATGAAACAGGGAGAGGCTGGGGGCTGCTTTTGTGCTTGTCTGAGCCAGCCACAGTGGTTACTTTGGCATCTCTCTATAAAGCAGATCCTGTGGGAAAGTTATGACATTTCCCAAATGCTGAATGGTTACTGGCTCAGGAACTCCATCTCACACCTGAACATCAGCACAGCCAAGGCTTTCATGAAGGCTGTTGGACTGTTTCTGTTTTTACAAAGGGATTTATAGAACTGGGACTTCACAGCTTTTTAAAGACTAAAAAAAAGTGTATCACATAATTGAAAACAAAAGTCTTCAGTTAATCGGCTCATAATCTTTTCCTCAGCTTTATAACATTTAAAATTAGTTCATATCAAACATTGACTAAGAAACAATCTGGGATACACTGATAATAAAGCAGAATGCATACTGAGAAAAGCAACAGTAATTGAAATATCAGAAATAACTCCTGTATATTCATGGTACTTTTAAATTGGCAGAGGTAGTTTCATCTTCAGACACGTACCTTTGAAATTTATCATCAGGACACAATCCACGAATTATCAAAACTTTGTTTCTGACAGCACGTATCAGACAATGGCACATGTACTGGCCAACAAACACTCCTTTTATGTTCTTCAGTCAAATGTCAGGTAAACCATACTGATCTATTTAGAGGTTACTTCCAATTCAAGCTACTGAGATTACAACACTGATACTCAGTGAAACAAATATAGCCGACACTAAGTAAGACAAAGCACTAACTAATCTCTGTGCTGTTTGTCTATATGAATTTTTTTCTAAACTAACCATGATAAATCCTTATTTTTAATGAAATGTAGCATTGAACATTTTTCCTCCACAACTTTTCATTAAGTTACTTACATAATGCATCTCAAATCTGTCTCCGATAATGACTGGAATGTGTTTTCCGATAACGTGGTTTTCCTTTTGCAGTTATCACTTGATTACCCTTAATGATGATGGTCCCCCTGATGCTTTTTCTTTAGTTATAGAATTTAAATGAACTGTAAGATTAAATCCTAATAGGATCTCAGGACTCCATGTATACACGAAGAGTGCACCGTGGGCTCAGAAAGCTGTGGGTATGGCTGTGTGGTGCAGCTCTTGTGCACACATACAGTCTGCCTGAGCTCCCACAGCAACGTGAACGTGGCCAGAGTAGCACACTGCACCAGCAGACCAGGATGAAAGCAGTTTGCAGAGATACAGGCTTGTCACAGTGCTAACCACGTTCACATAGCTTTTGGTCGTGTTGGTTTTGTGTCCGTCCCAGATTTTTGCTGTACACATTACCCTGGCTGGACACATGCAGTAGCACTGGACATGTGTGGCAACCTCAGAGTCCTCCTCGCAAAGGGGATGCAATGCATCAAAAAATATGTCTGCACTGCACAGCCTTAGTCTTTCACAAGGGACAACAGCCTTTAAACAAGAGAGAGAGAGCATGCATTTCTCAGTAGCGTGCAGTCCTACAGCCTTCCCCTGAGAGGTAGCAGCTAGAGATATGGATCACTGTTAGCTGAAGAGAGAACTGAGCCTTGCTCTCCCTGCAGTCTCTGCTTGCCAGAAGTCTACTGCAGGAGAAGCATTATTTCACAGGTGTATTTGTGCAAAGCTCTGTCTCATAGCACCCAGAGGACCCTGCCCTTCGGGTAGGATGGGCAGAGGAATACCAGCTTGGGGGACATTGGCAGGTGTAGATGGGAGACAGGAAATGAGCTGCTATGCACTACGAAGACTGAGGTGCTCCTGACCAGGTCAGGAACAAAATGTTAGGTGCCTGAACCTTCCACATAAAAATATGCAGGAACTCCTGGCTTGTGCGGCTTGGAAGATCACCACATTAACCTGAGGTCCTTGGTGTACATCGTTGACCCCTCTGTGTACTCCATGTGCTTCTCCTCCGGGTGGGATCTCTGGTGTGTAGGGTGAGCAGGGATCAGTGCACCACTTCCAGCCCCTGCCCCCATGGGCTTGTGGGACCCAAGAGGGCCTGCATCTTGCCTTGGCACCGCACTAGATCTGCAAGAGCTCTTCTAGACATTCAACAAGCAGCTTCCCTACACTTGGGAAATCACTTATGGGTGAACAGCATGTGGCCTCGCCTATACAAGAACTGATTCCACTTGTAGAAAAGCTGCTGGCATTTCTAGGGCTACACCATACACAGAAGTGAGGTCTGGAAGCAACTGCTTCCAAAGATGCATTAAATATGAGACTGAAATCTACAGATAGGGAAAATGTTTGCATCCATAGCAGTCATATCTCTGTTTCTATGAATGTAGTGTCTAGTCACACTGAAAAATCCATTTGATTTTTAAGCTTCTTCCAGCTATTCCTGGAAATGAGAGTTTTGAGTTGTTTTAAAGCTTTTTGTTGCTTTATTTTACAATGCTTTGCATGTAGGGTTTTAGATTTGATCTTATTATTAGCTGGCCACTTATCTCACAATTAATTGGAAATGTCTATCAATCCATACAGCATCTATAGTTCCATTGTAATCCTATACAAGCTTCTCTCTTCCATGTCTAACTCATGCAAATAGCCCCCTAAATGTGCTGAAGAGGCCTTTTTCCCCGCATCTTGCTTATCAGTCTTTTCTGCTCCAGGATTCAGAGTAGGCACATGGCTTACTAATGAGCATATATGATTCTCTGCATACGAATTAGATGTGAAGCATTCAGAACAGAATAAAAGTGCTGGAGCCAAGCTGTTGAGTTTAGGAAACAAAATGGCAACTCAGTCAAAATGGATATATTAACTAATGTTTGAACTACGGAATTAAAAAATAAAAAAATGCTTTGATTCAGGCTATGGGAACTCTAAGCTCAGAGTACGTGCAATTATTCACTTGATTTTTTTGTGAAGAGATCCTACCAAACACCTGCAGTGAGGTCACTGTGGTAAAGCAAGCTTACAGACAATCCCAGTGGGCTGCTCACATGCTAAAAGAGCTCCGAAAGCTATCTGTGAACTGGTGACACATTTCTCTAACCTGGTGCAAGCAAGGCTTTGTGAGGTCACCTCCATCTCTCCCATAATGAAATCTGCACATATCAAATGTGAGAAATCCTCTTGGGTGCAGATCACTCAGTAATCTGCAGCCAGGAGAAAAGGATGGATAAATGTGTTCCAAAAAATCACTATCAGTGAATTGCAGTCATCTACTGCATTCTTTTTTTTTTTTTTCATTCACAGATTTAAATGATCTGTAATCATTTTGAACTTTATCTGTTTCATCAGAATGAAGAGGAATGGATTCACTGCTGTAATGAAAAGACCTAGCTCTTGAAACAGTCAAGGGAGGGCTTCACAGCATAATGTCCCTGCCATATAAATGGCTGTGTGCCACTATTCCATTTGGCTTTCTGCTGAGAGCATGGGCTTCATGAGAGCTAGCCTAATTGCTACAATTAGCAAAATTAAATGGCTTATTGTCTATTTAGACAATTCTTCCCACATTCGGCATTGTTATGCTGCAGAACTACTAATTAGTGTTGAGCTTGTAAATTCGGGGACACGCGTTGTGATTATTTTCACTATGCACCCTTGTAGGAACTCAGCCTAAAAATTCCTGCAGAGCTGGATGCACAAATGTGATTCACTCCACTTCCCACCACGCACAGGAGCAAGAGAGGCAGCAGTAGGACCCCGGCACTCTGCAGGGGGCTTTTCCTTGGCATTGTGCAGGCAGTGCGGGGGGTGCAGAGTAAAACACAGCATCTCAGCTGCTCTGGGCTGTGTGATGTCAGGGGCTGAGCGGAGAAAGGACAGTGGTTTTGGGAGCTGGATCACTGGCAGGGCCAACCAAAGCTGAGTATGGTGCCATTTTTTAAGGTTTTTATGGAATCGGATGTTCAGTTCACAAATAACTCTAATTTCTGGATGTAGGGTTACACAACAGGCTAGTTGTGAATACTTGCAGGTCAATCAAAAGTAAATTAATACATCCACTTTTAGGTAGACTGGGCGTCCCTTTCCAAAAATAGCACCAGTCACACTTTTAATACCACTCATGAATTGCTCTTTAGGGAAGATCATGGTATATTGATGATATATTTTTTTTAAAAAAATGAGTTAACTAGATATTCACCATGTATTAAAAATTGCAGCTTCAAAAATGTTTAGATTTTCCTCCTCTGCTTAAAAGTTTACAAAATCAGACAGCTAAAGTCTAGCATTAATGTTTGGAAGGAATATTTTCCCTAATCTCAATGCTACATAAATTGATTAATACAAAACTTGTTAATTTGCCAATGAAAATAGTATTTATATGCCATCAAGCCCAAATAACCCAAGCACAGAAACACTGTTCTAACACAAGAAGCATATCTTAGCTGACACAAAGAGAAGTGGAAATGATTTTGATCATTATTAAAACTGCATTAAAAAAAAAGTATTGCACGTATTTTCAAATATTTGTATAAGACTGTCTTACTACTGAGTAAATAACACTTACTTTAAAATCAGACAAAACGTTTATCATACATTTTCTTATGTTTTTTTGAATGAATGTGGGTAGGCATTCTTCTCCTTCAGAGCAGTGAATACTACTTAAATTGCCTTTTCTGTAGCACACAAATGCACATCTCTCGAATTTTAGGACCAAGGTAAGTTACTTTGAAATTTGCTGGCAAATTTGTTTGGTTCTTCAGGACATTGCTGACATGACACTTCCATCTAACAAAGAGATGCGATCACTTTCTTCACCAGAATGTAATTATGAATGTTTTTATTTTCTTGTTATTCTGCAACAGAATTTAAAAGACCTGATTTTTTGTTTTCATTATTTTAAAAGCAGAAGATATTTTTTTACCTTTTTTTCTTTTTTTCTTTTTTTTGTTTCATTTTTTGTTTTGTTTTGTTTTGTTTTTTTTTTTGCTATTGCTGTCTTCATTGAACTTTATTGATAGACCTTAAAACAGTTTGCATTAAAAAGAATAGTGCATATTGATTATTAACTGTCCGTAAGGCCATCATGGGATTTAAACGTGGACTATGTTTAATCTTGACAAGTTGTATAAAAAATTCTTACAGCTTTTAAGGTAACTGATCACAGCGAAGCAGACTAAGAAACTGTCCATGTAGTCATCTGAGCATTAGGTTTCAATGGTCGTCCTGTTCTCAGCACAAGTATCACTGGCATTACAAACAGAACAGAGCAAGATTTTGGAGAGCAGATTTTGACTCAGAATAAAATGACTTTTCTCTATTCCTGAAGCACCCAGTCTGAATTCAGAAGGCAACAGTGTATGTGTACTGCCTCTGTGTACATGTAATGCCAGGTATGGCACTGTGCACTCAGAACCTGTGGTAGTTTGCTTGAAATAAATTTACAAGCACTACTGAAAACATACTAAAAACGATGCGAGGGCAAAGAAATTAACTGGTATACTATCAAATTCAAATGAAGAAATAACATCTCTGTGTCCTTTCTTCCAAAACCAGATTGAAAATCAAATATACCCACTCCTCGCCTTCTTCAGAAACCTTGTAATGTAAGCACTGGTCCAGACCATGACCCTTTGCATTCTGCACTGTTCCTTCAGTGCTGTCAGCCCTGACCAAAGGGCTCGCAGCTCTGAGGAACAGTGAAGTGCTATGAGAAGGCCATCAAAATAGGGTCAGGCCGGCTGATAGCGGGGATGTTGTCCCTCTTCCTGTTAGAGCCCACACGGTCAGAGAGCACTACCCGCCGTGCCCTGCTCACGTTAATGTTTCTGAGTTACTAAAGAAGCAGCAAACATACAGATCTGTTCCTAAAGGAAACCTTCACATCTTGGATTACAAAGCTTGCACTTGTTTGTAAAGGCAAATTTCCTTGTGAGACCAAATGTTGGGATTCTGGAGCAAAGGTCTATTGAATTCATCCGGACAAAGGACTTTGCTCCCAAATCTCTTCTAGCAGTTCATACAGTGGTGTATTTTTTGACAAAACATGAGAGATTTTCTCTGTATAGTCTTTTATGTCTGCATGGAAGGGAAGGGAAATCACTTTGTGCAAAGCTTTGGGTCTGGACTATCAAATAACTATTTAAAAACGATTATCAAGGCAGCTGGCCACTGCTTAATTTGAAAATACCAAAGAAACCCTTCAAGCCTGGGTATTTTCTGATCTGTGCAAAATTCCTTCTGGCTTGCAGGTTCCTGCACTTCCACGGATAGATGTTTCGCTTTGAGGAAATTTCCCCCGCAAAGATCGACAGATATTGAACACTTGTCTAATAAAAAAAGTCAACGTTAAAAAGGGCTGATTGAACGCATACAAACAAACAAAGGTGCGTAACCTCTGCCATTTCATAGTACAAATACTAATAACAGGAAAGACTAAAATTTACCCAGCAGCATATACAGCAGCGACTGCTCTGAATATACCTGACACAAAGATTAAAATACCAATCATCAGGTCTTCTCCATCCTGACAATGCCATTTAAAAAAGAAACTCTTCAGTTCCGGTTCACTCTCCTAGAACGGACGGAAATAGTTTTAGCAAATTGCTTCTTATGGAATCACTTGGTGTCTTTACAAACCACTTATACGTGAAGCAGGATCCGCAGTTTATGGTGTATTCTAAAAGTATCCATGTAGGCTTTCATATCGCATTACACTGCAAAACAAATCCATAATGTGTGAAAACCAGGTTTGTCTCAACCTGCAGAATCTAGCTGATAAAATTCATGGACCAATTCTTAAAATCTAAGCTATAAAGAGAATGAAATGTATTAAAAGAGTTGAGGTTTATAAAAAGTAACCTTTTTATACCTTATTTTTACTTTACAAAAATATTGAAATAATTCATGAGTTTTTCACTCTGCACCAGCTTTAAAAAAAATACTATCAAATTTTGACTTGCACCTTTAATGCATCTGAAAGCACCATCAGGGGATACTTTTAATGTAAAGAAGGATACCATTGACTAGATTTAGGGAGGTATTTCAAACCCAAAAGCTTGTAGCAAAAGCACTGTTACAGCGTAATTTTTAGATATATCTGGAACAAGTCTTGAACAGGCAGAAGAGGGTCTTCCACTTAGCTTGGTGATAACCACACTTCACTGAATATACTTACTAAGAGGTGGCTGAAAGCCTTTAAAAGACATCACTTTCACCTTGGGTGGGAAAAATCAGAGCTGTCTCAACACGCTGAGAACTGGATTGGTCTTTCCTGTTTCTTGGTCTTGTAGGGTTCATGCCACTCATGATCTGTCCCTCAGGCAACATCAATCTTGCAGTTATACAATGTTTGGCACTAGAAGGGTATGGCATGTCAGTCTCTTGTCACCCCTGCATACATTCACACACTGAATCATGCATTCCATGTCCTGAAACAGACAGAAGTTTCAGCGCGTTCATCTCCTTGCAGTTCCTTCTGAAATATCTGAATGGGGTCCTCCAAAAAACTTTAGAATATGAAAACTATACTTTACTTCCCTGTTCTTTTACATATATATATATATATATATATACTGTTTTTATTTTTATTTTTATTTTTTTTTTTGCAAATTGAACAATGGATCATGATTATCATTTAATTTACATCACTACGTGCTGGAGCTCTTTATTTCTCCTGAAAACCAGAAGTGAGAAGTGAGCTGCATAGGATTTTTGTTGAAAGCAACAAAAAGAACTTAAATTGCAATGAAAAACACTTTGAAATTCCACAGAAAACAAACAGTTCTGGTGGTGTCAATGTTTGTGAGTTATGCAATTGGAGTTGTTTTCCATTTATAACCTTGCAAACATGATGATGTATCTTTTTAATTAAGAACTATTCTGCAAACCTAGTCTAACCTGAACAACCTATTTATGGAATGTCAAAGACTACTATGCTCCTATTTTACCCCAGAAACCCGGTTTTAATAATGGCAACATTGTGTGCTACAGTTTTGTTATTTTTGAAAGGATTTTTGCTTGCTTATTTTCACCACTGGTTATGTAAATATCAATCATTCATTTCTAAAATAAAATGCACTACTGGCTAAAGTTGAAAGCTCTGATCAGAGCCCCCCTGTTGGTTTGCTTGTGAGTACTACACAGTCCGAGTTTCATAGCAGCAAGGAGTCATGGGTGGGTTTTCCCAGTAACTGATCGGTATGTGTGTGTTGGTTGTGGGATTTTTTTGTTTATTTTTTGAGGCTTTCAGGTGATGTTGCTGTGCCAGTGTCCTGCAGATGGACTGCACACAGTGGATCAAATGATAATCATGATGATAGCCAGACTAAGAACACTACAGCTTGCTGCTCTAATTGTAGTACACAGTTTAGTTATTCCTACAGCCCTCCCATCAATCCTTAACTTGGATTGTAATGCCAGAGCTTCTCCAAGCTGCGTTTTTGCTTTGTTTATAGTGTAGTTTCATATTCCAAGCGCTCCTGGATGAGGGCATCATCTTTATATTGTAGCCGTGGAGGAGCAGGGGAACATTCAAATGCTAAGATCGCCTTCCTCAGGCTCCTGTCCAACACGTGTCTCTCCCAGGCTGGGTACCTGTTCCTGAACAGATCGATTTTAATGACCGACTCCTCGATCCGGGGAGGGCGGGATGAAGGTGTGGATGGAGCAGTGGGCCTCACCTGGAACACAGGCACACACCCGTCCCGCTCTGCGAATTTTTGATCCCGCTCGCTCGTCACACTCCGGTTGTTGGAGATGGACCGGAGAGTGTTTGTTGCCACTTCTGTGGGCAGGGTGAAGGTAGCTGCAGGGTCCTCACAAGCACAGCTTGGTGACTGCCCAAACCTTGGTCCGTTGGGATGAAAGAAGGCATAGTACATCAGCATAAAAACAATGCCTGTTAAAAAGCTGCTGAACACCACACACAGTGCTGGTATGGCAAATGCATCGGAGATTGGTGGGGCCTTGTAGAGATACCAGAGAGCACTCAAGGCTGTATTTTCCAAAAGAATCACAAAATAGTAAATGAAAAGCCTACAGCGTGTCCTTCCTTCCTTGACATTGAACCAGCTGAAGATATAGATTATTCCAACAACCATGTCAAAAACTATCTCCTCCCATTTAGTGATACAAAACTCTGTCTCGCAGTGGACGATCCAGAAGGTCATGATGCACCAGTGGAGCACGATGAAGATCCCAAAGTACAGCTGGAAAACCGAGGCGAAGAGAGCAAAAGTGATGACCCTCGCTGCAATGGTGAAGAAATGCCAGCAAAACTGGATTATAACAGCCATATAACTGATGGGTTTCTTGTCATCACGGGAGTCACGTAGGGCCTTTTGGTAGGAAGCCAGAGCCCAAGCCAGGGATACGAGTGACGCTGCGGCAGTAAGACCTAGGACAAATCAGGAAATGCAGTTAGGGCATAATTAGGATATCAGCACTTGGTTGAAACCAGTGAGATCCTTGCTGTTTTAAATACACTCCACCATTTGGATAATAAAATATCTTTCTCCCCCTTTAGGTCAGTCAGCAAGGACAAAGGGACCTCTATAGCTGAGATTTTGCTGCCATTACAAGCGCACTGAATGTTAGATACACACAAACAAGAGTGGCTACCAAACTACGCTCTGAAGCCCTTCTTTGACAGTTTTGAGTTTAAAACAAAGTCAGTCATTCACAGACTTAAGGAATTCAGCAATAGGTATCTCTTGTCATCTCTGTGATTTATCAAGATCTATTCTGATTATTGTATTAAATAATATGATTTTTCTTATTTTGATAAGTCATTAAAGAAGTTCAATACCATGCAAGCAAGCCTTTCTAACTAATTACTAATCTCTTTCTAATTATATTCTCACACACAGTTTACTAAATCAATATATATCAATAATCAATAAAAATGTGAGAATATATTCATTAATTAAATTAAACACTTTTCATATCAAAATTTAACTGCCTTACTCTTGCTTGAGAAAAAAAAATGACACACATTTTAACAGAATGTTAATAGGTAGAAAATATCAAAACTTCATCTTGTTGCAATTAGAGGTTTAATGTTAGAAATGCTAGAATTTTCTATGGGATTAAAATCTGCAGTATAGATGTAGACAATAGAGAGTTATGGATAAATTTTCATGGAACCATATATATATCTCATATAGCACAGAACTGCCTATGTAGAAGGCTCTAAATGACAGTATTTGTGAAATACATATCAAATATTTTTCATTAAAAATGCAATACAAAATCATTTCCCATGAGATTATTTTCATGAAAATAATTCTCACTCACCCAAAAACACAAAAACAATAAACACTGTTTTTACAAAAACTGTTCCATACTTATTTTGAGTGTGCATTATTTTATCTAAAGTGAATTTGACTGCTCTTGGAAGATAAAGTTCAAAAAGTTGCTTTGCAATTGAATCACATTTTTAAACTCATCTGTTACCTCTGTACACTATCAGACAGGTACCTTACATTCCCATTTAAGCAGTTATACAGTTTAAAATATTTATTTGAATGTTTTAACACGTACGCAGCATTCTGTTGGAAATGAATGATAATTCTTCTTTGCTAGATGATTATTTTTTACTTTCTTACGATTCACGTCAAGCTGCTTTGGATGGAAGTAAGAATTCAAATGAAAGGCAGAAACCCTGCCTCTGAATTGCGTTTATTATTCAAATAAAATATGCAGCATACAGCGTACACAGAAAAAAATATATCAAATATTTTAAACTTAAAATTGATCAACAGAGCAAATTTTACATGCAAGTAATGAATGGTGTCATAGGTCACAAAAAGATAATAACATTTCAACTTAATATCTAAACAGTTGCTTTACTTTGAGCAAGTTATTGAAGAAAATGAAGCTGAAAGGAAGAAAACATTTCCTTTGACTGCTGTTAAAAGCTGTTCTTTCCTTACAACAGAGTTTGAATCTGGATGCATAAACAGCAGTTTTCTTCCCCCTTCAACAGCTTTTTTCAGCACCAAACTGTCAAGAATAGATTAGTTAAATACAAATTCTAAGCATATTTTCTAAACACACAGTGGTAAATCTAAGCCAAAGCACACGTCACCATTTATGTTAAAACAGAAAAAAGTAGGTCATGGAAATGCTATCTCATTCTATGTAAGCAATCCTGGCTTTATGCACTAAGATTTTACACTTAAGTAGTATGCAGGGGTTCACTGCTTTCAGGAAGAACTGTTTTTGCCAATGTTTTTACTACATCACTGGCAAGGAGCAAATTACATTGTAAGCTCTGATGAACCCATGAATTTAAAAAGCCTTTTTAAAAAAAAGAAGATAAAATAAACAGTAAGCAGAAATGCAGAGCAGATTTAGGATTCTGAGGAAAATTTCTGAATAAAACATCATCATTCTTCTCCTTACTTAGATGCCTGGGTGCCAAAACACAAACATTACTTCTTCATGCTGAGAATAAATGATCAGCCAGTAAGATAGAAAGGAGACACAGTATAAATTGGTATTTTCATTTCTGACATGCATATTTGCTCTTCACGCCAGGCTGCCTTTCGGTGACCGTAATCTCTGGAGATGACACATAACAGCTAAAAATGTAGCTTCTCGTGTTCCTGTAGGAATGTTTTAACTGTTTCTGAAAAACGAGTTCATTTATCTTACAAAATAAAAAAAATGAAAAATAAGATAAGAGAATCTTTCAATACAAATGAGCCAGTGTGAGCAAGAGCTCAAAAACAGCATTATCAGCACAAGGAAGAATAATGCAAAAGAAAAACCCATATATTTCCTTTGCCAATCTTACTTTAATGACCTCTCACACCCCAGTGGTTTGTGTAGATATCATCAGATTTGCATTAGGAGGTGTAAAATCATTCATTAATGTGCACAGAATGTTCCAGATAAAATTCATAGGAATTTCTAGTGTTCTAATGCTAATTAATTCATGGTCATTTTCTGTGACAGAAAGAAGTACAATAGCAAGGTAAGTCAGTTATTTAAATAGTCTTTAACAGGGAAACATTCCTTTGCTTTTACAGTACAGAATCAGGAATGATGGCTTACAGGAAGGAGAAATGTATCAAAGGAATGCAAGGAAAAAAAGAGCTACCTGTTAAGGAACTGTGTCTCTAATCTTGCACTACTGGCAAAATTATTAGGGATACAGATTTCAGGATTCATGGACACCATCCATTTTTCTTTATTGGTGACACAAGCACTGAAGAATTACTAAAAATAATGTAAAAGTGATAATAAATGGTAGTTTGCTACCAATTAGATGCTACGATATAAATAAATTACTGGGAGTAGTTATCATTGAAGTGAATTAATATGGAACTGAATGGATAATTGATTAATTAGAACATGTGAGTGCATTTCTGATCATGTGGTCATAGAAAACTCTTTATCCATACATCAAAGGAGAATTAAAATATGTTTCTATTACTACCAAATAAAAACTTTAAAGACACTAAATAGCACCAGCGAAAAAAAGGACAGGATATCCTATAGCCCTAAGGGAAGACAAAAAAATAAAAATAAAAAATGTAGCAGTAGTTTAACTTCCACATGGGAATGCTTAGTAGCCCTTTGGAAATAAGGTGACAGGGATGGAGTTGGCTTTGTGGAGCCCCAGTAAACAGAGAACAAACGCTGCTTTTCCTGTCTGCTCAGCATCAGCTTATGCACTGACTTCTGGCACCACCACAGTTTTCTGGTGTATTTCAGGGCCATAGATTTCACAGTTTTGAATTTACTGTCTTGATCTCCTTGAAAGAGTCCAGTGGAGGGCCACAAAGATGACAAAGGGCCTTGAAAGCCTCTTTTATGAGGAAAGGCCTGGGTCTGTTCTGCCTTGAAAAAAGAAGACTCAGAGGGGATCTGATCCATACCTATAAATATCTAAGGATCAGGAGGCAAAGGGACGAGGCTGGACTCTTCTCAGCAGTGTGTGGCAATAGGACGAGGGGAAATGGTCTCAAACTGATGCATAGGAAGTTCTGCACAAATGTCTGTGGGAACTTCTTCACAGTGCAGTGACGGAGCACTGGCACAGGCTGCACAGAGAGGTGGTGGAGTCTCCTTCTCTGGGGACATTCAAGACCCACCTGGACGCCTACCTGTGCAATCTGGGCTAGGGAGCTGCTTTGGCAGGGGGTTGGACTCGATGGTCTCTAGAGGGTCCCTTCCAACCACTACAGTTCTGTGATTCTGATTCCCAGGGACTATATACTACAAAAACTAGATACTAAACCAGAATTCCTAAACAGACTTTGGAAAACACAAATGTATATTCCTGTTCCTTCCTTTCTAAGGTTGAATCTTCAGTTTATTTTGCAGTATGTGGTTTGGTCTCTTCAGAGACTCCAACTAGTTGTGCATGTTCCTACCTACCACAAACCACCTTAGCTCAGCACCTTGACAACGGTCTTAATGGTGAGACCAGCCAGTAATACACTGTACTGGGACAACTTTCTGTTACAACTGAGTATCTGTTTGGAGTGAAAAAGACAACAATATTTGTACTGTTAAGGGTTTAGCATTTCTTAATGACATTAACTGTATAAAGGATCAATGACTTTGTAATTACTAGTGAGTTTCAGATGTCCCTGAGATAACACACATCCTACTTGAAAATATAGAGAATTGCTTTGACTGAACAGCACTAACTTCTTTCCCTGGAAGTTAGTTATTTCTGTATATATGAGAGATATTCCTCATGTGAGAATGTGGCATATATGTATTGGCACTGTAAATATAATACATAATAAACCACAACATGCTACAGCTCATTACGGAGAAGATAAAAAAGCCACTAACATAAATGAAGGAAAACAAAGGGAAAAGAGAATGCATGCAGAGAAAGACATGTTTACAAATGTAATATTATTTCAGAGAAGCAAGCTCAAATAACTACGGGAGTGCTAATGAAGTTCTCCTCAACAGCATTTGCGAGAAATCTGACTGAGATGTTTTGCTCACGAGTAATCCAAACAGAACAGGGGCTTTCCATATCACACCTCTGCTTGACAAACACCACTTAATTGTACCCTGCTGGCACCTCTGCCTTTCCGTTATGTTTCTTCCGAACATGTATAATTTATTTAACTTTGAGGAAAGCAATTCAATATCTAAGCAGCAAATTTGTTCTTCTGGTTCGCATTTTTCTTCTGCTCCCACAATGCAGTCCTTAGTCTTGAATATGACTGAAATTATCTTTGTCTCATTCTCAAGCCAATTTTATCTTATCCCTGATCCATACATATTTGAGTGTATATGAAGGCATACTCAGATCCACAAACTACTATTTTGTTCTAAACAGATTGGTCCATGAAACTGCAGTACAATAAGTATAGAATGCCTCAGGTCAGTTGAAACCCCTACAAATTAATGAATTTATAAGACAAAGAGCCCCTCGGCAGACATGATTTCAGAAATGCAACAACTCTCTCTGCTTCATCTTCCCTTTTAAACTTGCAATCACCTCACCATTTCCAGGTGTAAATTCATGCTAAAAGCAGGAATAACAAGCACAGCGGGACGTGTGGGAGCGATAACTTTGCCTAGGATTTGGAACTAGGAAACATTTTAAGAAAACCTATTTTATGTGCTTCTTACTTGGTTGGAAAAGTGACAATAAATGCATCCGAGCTTCCAGGTGCTTTGCTGTAGCCAAGAATCTCAAACACTCATAGCCCCCTTTCAGGCCTGAACCCTGTAGGAAACAGTATATCACTGCTGCTCCCCTCCAGCTTCAGAAAACAACCTGGTATATTTACACAGCCTTCACCAGGGTGCTCTGTGAAATATGCAGGACAGTGATCCTACACAGGACTGTATCTGTCTGTGGTCTTGTTGTTACAGATTGTCCATAAGTGAGTTGGCAAGGTAATCCTATTACTTTTGCACAGCAGCAAGTTAGTTTTTTATTAGCACTCCTCACTTATAGTCAAACACCTTTGTGCAATTTAAACAAATTTTTTGAGGTCAGAAAGGGATTTTTCCTTCTTTCTTACCTGCCAATAGAACTGATTGTTCCCAGATAAAAAAAGCACATTTCTGTAAAAAATATACATTTCTGTAGATTTGATTTAGACTGTTCACCACCCACAAGCATGTGGAATGAAAGTTTTTGAGAGTGAGTCTCTAGCAGTTCTCATTTCCAGTGTTTGTCACAGGTTACATTCACAACTGGGGATTTTCAGAGTAACATGGATGGTTTTATCAACTTGCAGCATATGGCTTAACATTCTCCTGCTGCATACTGGGTGGGGGTAATGCAGTGTCGAAGATGACAGGGACACTTCCTCACTGAAATGTAAATGGGATTTATGCCTGATATTACTTCTCTTAGAGTGCTCCATAAAGCTTAGAGGACATGCAAGCATATATAAGAATAGCTTCTCCCATGATTTATTTCAGCTGCTATGCTATGCTATGCTACAGATATTTCCTGATGAGAGAATTCCCAGCTCTTTCTTTAATTTGGCTCTTCACAGAACGTCATCTTTGCCCTAGAAGCCAAGAAACATATATATTAGATCACTTACAATCAGTCTTACTCATTTAACAGCTAATTTTTTCCAGTGGTGGTTTGGATTCAGTGTAGGGGACAAAAGGTTGGCATGCTGTACACACTACCAGCAGACTCAGGGTTTGTACCAGACACCTGCCCAATGATATTTCTCTGGCTGTACTCAAGGTCATGTCTATCTTAGCAAATCTAACTGACTGATGAACTGTTAAGACACTTCTGCTGAGCAGATATCCTGATAGCTTTAAGCAGGCCCAAAGGAACAACTGAATATTGGTTGTAATTTCAAGTTGACACAAACAACAGCTTCTCTTTGTTATACTCTGAATTCCAAGCCATGTCTTTTATACAAATTTTGTTGTTATTATTTCAGAAGCTATTTTAGAAACTATGAATAAAATCTACTATGAATAAAAAACAGTCAACTTAGCATGCAGGGATGAGAAAGGCCATTCAAGCTGGGCCTCTCCTGCCATTTTAGAGACCACAGTCAGTAATTCAAGTTTCTCTTTCTTTGTAGGCAGCTAGTGCTGAAGGGGTTTTGGGCACAACATCCAAAACTCTTCCACCATTTCATCAGTCTGTAAAAGTAATTGAAACTCTGCCAGAGTATGCTGGTAAAGGCCAGCCAGCTATAACTGGCTGAGCTTGGAGATTTTTGCTATCTTTTATTCTACAAAAGCCTTCTTATAAGTTAGTGTAGGAGTCCTTAATAGCCACTAGTCAAGTCTAGCCCTTTGCAGGCAGTGGGTGCTCACATATGTCCTGCAACCTGCATGCACACTGTCAGGCTCAACAAGACAGCTTGAAATAATTTGGTGTGTTGGGAAGCTAAACTTAGACTTCTGTACTCTCACAGCTAGACTCATTCTTGCCTGTTAGGTAATTTGGTATCTTTATATTCCAGTGAATTGCGTGCAGCATAAACATATCTATTGACTCGCAGGCTCATTTCCATGATTGGTACATTTTTTCTTAGGCAAAAAGTGCTTTTGACATCTTGAGTCTGCTGCTAGTAGCTGACAGAAGTCACGGGATTGTCGGGAGAGTGCAGCAACTCCACGCAGAGCAAAACTCCTGGCATTATCTCTTGAAGGTAAACCACAACATGATAACATGTTGCTAAGTAAAGATGAGGCACCATCTATAGGAGAAGGCCCTGTCTGTGGTGCCTGGTCCAATACATTGCATATTTGGACACCTTCGAGAAAGTAAATGGCAGAAACAGTCCAAGGTATAGTCTGCATAGAAGAATTCTCCTAAAATAAAACAGCATTTGTAGATATTTTCACATTCTTAAAGAAAACATACTTTAATACAATGTTCTACTTATCTACAATAGAGCATGAACAGGTAAAAAGGAGTATTACTAGCATTATGAATTGCAAAGTTTCACTGTAGTCATTTTTTCCTTGAAGTTTGTATGTAGAATTTTCCAGCTGTCATAGCCAGACCCTGGAGGCTAGCACAGGGGCTGCTCTAGGCGTGGGCTGAAACCATAAAAATAGTCAGGAAAGACAAAAAAGGATACCCAATTTGAAAGGAAATGTGTTAAATTCAAAATAAGGTGCTAAAAGAAACAGTATTGGTTTCTTAATCAGTTCTTCATAAAACCGTTTCCCAGAACTGGGGCCAAGGAATGGGGAGAGGCTGCAGGGGTGGCCTCTATGAGAAAATCATAGAATTGTTTGAGTTGGAAGGGCTATTAGAGGTCACCTAGTCCAACTCTAGTTGAAGATATCAGAGGTGGCCCTGTGCCAGACACAGCCAGGTCTAGCCAGCTCTACCAGATCAACAGCAGGATGAGTTGAGTCCACCAGCAAAGCTACATGTGGCCCTGTGAAAACATATGTAACAAACGGCAGATAGGCAGAGGAGGGGGGGGGGGAAGAAAAAAGGCTGGAACGAGCAGTGTGAACATCAAGGTCAGGGAAGAAGAAAGAGGTGCTCTAAGGCACCAGAGCAGAGGTAAACCTACAGCCGGTGGGAGAGAATCCTGATGCAGCAGGTGTTTCCCCATGCTAGAGCAGATCTCCACACTGTGGCCTCTGGAGTACCTCTCACTGTAGTGGGTGAATACTTTCTGAAGGAATATCAGCCCACGGAGGACAAACTCTGCAGGAAGTTTTCCTGAAGAAACTGTATCCTTATTTTCTTCCCTGGCCCTGTTGAGGTGAGGGAGAAAGTGAGCAGCTGGGTGGGCATCTAGATGCAGTCCTGCATCAATGAACCACATCTAATCAACTCACTGCGATATATTTTTGCATTAACAAACCACATGTGAAGGACCAGGTTGTTTCTGACCATTTCAGGACTGATCAAGAAAAAGCCTTTTTCCTTTCACAGGAATACACAGAAACATATCTCAATCTTCTGTAAACGCTTCTTCCTCTGATGTGTGTCATGCTACCTGACAGCACTCCATGGGGAATTGGAGCTCACAGAATGATGACTAAAACTACCAAAGTTACTACATAATTTCCTGAGATTTATTTAGATAATCCAGTATCAGAATGCAACTAGTAACCAGGAGGACTGGAAAATTACTACAATAAAAGTATAAATTCGGGAATAGTAATATGTATCAATAATTTTTTTTTGTATTAATTTAGCGTAGTCACACTCTCTTCTCTTTTTCTTTTAATAAAATGTGCACAAAATTTGATACCTCAAAAATGTTTCATGGATATGTATATAATTAAAGTGAGAGAGAATTATATTAGTGTACAATGGAAACCACAGAGATTTGCTTCACAAAAGCAGAGTGTATCCCATACTTGTGTTCACACAGGTGCACAGTAAATCAATAGTTTTCAAGAGACACTGAATATCATAAAATAAACATAGGACCTGGGTGTCCTGGTGGATGACAGGTTGGCCATAAGCCAGCAGTGTGCCCCGGTGGCCAAGAACGCCAATGGTATCCTGGGGTGCATTAAAAAGAGCGTGGCAAGAAGTTCAAGGGTGGTGATTCTCCCCCTCTACTCTGCTTGGTCAAGCCCTACCTGGAGTACTGAAATAGTTCTGGGCTCCCCAGTACAACAAATACAGGGATCTTGAAAGAGTCCAGAGTAGGGCTACAAAGATGATAAAGGGCCTGGAACACCTCTCTTACAAGGAAAGGCTAAGTGACCTGGGTTTGTTCTACTTTGAAAAAAGAAGACTCAGAGGGGCTCTGGTCCATATCTATAAATATCTAAGGATCAGGAGGCAAAGGGCCGAGGTTGGACTCTTCTCAGCAGTGTGTGGCGATAGGATGAGGGGAAATGGCCTCAAACTGATGCATAGGAAGTTCTGCTCAAATATGCATGGGAACTTCTTCACAGTGCAGTGATGGAGCACTGGCACAGGCTGCACAAAGAGGTGGTGGAGTCTCCTTCTCTGGAGACATTGAAGACCCACCTGGACACCTACCTGTGCAATCTGGGCTAGGGAGCTGCTTTGGCAGCGGGGCTGAACTCGATGATCTCTAGAGGTCCTTTCCAACACCTACAGTTCTGTGATTGTGTGTGTGATTCTGTGATTCTGTTATAGCAGTATCACACTGACCCTAAAAAATACTATTAAAATTTTGGGAAAGGAATTTTTAAATCAATACTTCAAATATAGGATATTTTTTTGGTTGTTTTTCAGATATTAGTACTAGCAGTAGCCTGTATCTAACACAGAGAAGACTAGACACCAAGACATGTCTTGCTATGAAAAATATTTGGAATATCTTGTACTAAGTCTTATCACAGATCAATAGCCTGGGACCAGATCACTGATAATGAAACACTGACTCAATGCAGAAATACAGCACAGGGCCATTAATGCCTTCAAATCTCCTTAAACCAGAAGTTTAGGATTGGTTTTCAGTGGTTCGTAAGCTTGTATTGGCTTTCTACAAGGCAATACTTAATGGGATTCTTCTCATTAAGCAACTGATATTTCTGACACTTGAACATTAAAACTAGTCTGAAGTTAGTACATTATATAACAGAACTTGTATAATAAATAGTATATATATCATTTTTCTGTGTCATTTTAAGCTTCTCTAAGCTTTTCAGCTCTGAAGGGGTGATGAGGATAATGTCTAACATGGTGCTTTGGGACAAAAGGCAATTATCATCACTCTAAAAAGGAAATTGATTTAGCATTTGTGCAATCCTTCTTAGCAAAGGGAAAACTGGAACTGTTAGCTTTATCTGCTACACGATGCTATTTAAGTTTCCTCTGGACCAAACAGATATTACAGTTCTCACTCTTCATTATGTTTCTCTCACTTTGACAGGCTTCAAATACTTTTTCACCATAATTCATTAAACAGACTGTTGTGTTTTTTTTTTTTTCCTATCAGCAGAAAACTAAACACTAACCTCCTTGGCTTCCTCTCAAAAGAAAATCTATATATTCACATACTGTGCAGGTAATGCAAAAGGAAGCAAAGTCTAATTGGTCTGAAGAATATTCTGTGTATTCCAAGGAGTCTAGAGATTAATTCTGATTCTAGCTCATGCCCAGTTTTGGATTACTTTAGATATCATTTTTATATCTTTGTCTTCAATAATAGTTATAAGGCTATTAGTTCATGAGTTATTAGTAAGAAAGGTTTCCAGCTATATTTTTACCTATCTCTGATATATCTACATATGCCCATGTGATATACATTGGTAGATGTTATTTATCTGTGTACATTTTATGTGTACAGAATATTCAGAGAAAATGGTTCACACCCTCAAACTGTTTATTTCTTGTCCAAACCCATAGATCCTGAATTACTTCAACATTTTTCCAGTATTTGCAGCTGATCAGCCCCTCAAAGTCGTAATATTCCAATGATTGGCCAGGTTATTAATGGCCTCTGAATCATTTTGTTCATTTTTTTTTGAACTTTCTTCAGTGGCTCTATTCTCCAGGGTGGTCTGAGCCATGGAACGGAGCACAGGATTTTAACAGTGGCCTTATTGGTGGTTTTCACAGTGGTAAAATCACTTCAGTGTGTCTGCTGACAATCTTCCTTCCCTTACACAAAAACAAGGCTCAAAGCCACAACATGACAATGAAATCTCATAAAAAAGCCATTCTTTCTGCTATTACTATGTTAAATCACTTCTCTTTATGAGAGATTCTCCCGTTTTGTATATATAGTCTGTGTTTCTGACTCTCAAGTATGCTTTTTCAGTATTAATACTTATTTAGTTGGATGTGATAATTTTGACCAAATTATTCAGATCAACATGTGATTGTAGTCTGTCCTACTCCATTCACTACTCTCATATCTCTGTGCGTATCATGTGGGCAAAAACTGGAGAAACTTAGCCAGCCACTGGAAACACAAATAGCTAATACCACATTTCATCACTCAGAAAGTTCCTAATGCTACCAGACACAACAAGGGCAAGGACAAATGTGTGGTAGCTGCTGCTAAGCATTTCCTCACTCATTTTGTCCCTAATTTTCATATTAATTGGAGTTACAGCTCTTAATTAACTTAATGTGAGCCCCATTCATTGCTACTTCAAATCAAGATCTCATGATCTGAAGTCCCATGAACTTAATAAACAAATAAATAAATGATTCACTATAGTTGCTGTCATCATTCTAACCCATAACTTTGCAAATGGAAGGTAAGAGATCTGGGGAACAAGACCTAAGCTTCAAAAAATGGTTGCTTGCAGAATTCTACTACTGAGCCTCTGAATCTTATTTACCTGAGTGTCCAATTAACATTTATATTATGTTAAATTGTATTGATTCCAGCCTAATAATCTACACTTATTTTTATCCCTCTGCATTTTTTCTTCTGCCATTTCTGGACTACTTTCTTTAGACATTTGGATATCAGTATGTTCTAAAGTGATTTTTAAAAATGATAAATTGAATTCAACAGAATTTAACACAGGAATAGATGTTTCATACTAAGTTCTGTTTTAGTCAGGGAAAACAACAACTAGAGAAGGGATAAAAGAAATGCTTCCACTTCAGGAAAGAAAAGCAGACTTTAGGCATTTTTACCCCCGAATTTTGAACATTTTGGTGTCTTCAGGCATTTTTAGTCCTAGAGAAGAGGACTAATTAGAAAGTGAATGCATGCCTGGCAGCGTCAAATCCACATGGATATATCTTTGAACTAACATCAGCACACATTGCCTCTTACCCAGCCGAGCTCGGAATCATGATAGAGAACTGGGAACAAGGCAGACAGTGAAATGTACAGTGTGGCAATCCAGAAGTAATGAGGGAAAAATGGAGATGATTTGAGGGCAGTGGTTAAGGACACGGTGATGTAAGAGATACTGTGCGAGAAGACTATGAAGACATTGTGTGTTTATTACTACAGCAGGGATAGAAAGAAATCAGTAGGAAATGTGCCTTCATTGTTTTTGTTGTTTGAAGAATCTACAGAATTACATAATAGGCACACTGCTTTTCTGGAATTCACCTGCTTTTGTTATCAATGAATGTTTCTATATATAACTGAAACAGAGTCCTAGAAGTTGGAGACAGTATAGCTCAAGTTGGAAACAGAGAACAAAGAGGGCCCTGTAACTGGTACTCAAAGATTCTCTGCCAATTAAAAATCTTGCTATTCCTTAAGAAGCAAGGTTCATAGAAAGCCTTCTGAGGCATGCCACAAATGCTGCCAGAGAGCCAGACCCAATGCCATGACAACGTAACATTTCAAGACTTAAAGGTAATATGGAAATATAGTCTACATTCAGCATATATACTGTCTACAAAAATACCAAAATAATCAACATTTTGAGATACTGCTACTTAATTTGAATACCTTGCACTTCCTAGTCTGAATATATCCTAATAAATTTAGTATTTTTCTATTGCTGACTATTTTCAAACAATATGTTATGGGCATTGGTAATGGCTTAGCAATAAAAGCAGCACTTATACATTAGAATCTTTCTAAATTATGATGATTTATTTTCAATTTTAACTTTATTTGGCAGGCAGGAGACAGAGAAATTGTTAGGTTTAGAATAAGGGCACCTTATGAATACAAGCTTAGATTTGTTTCCTTATTCTGTTTCTGAAAAGTAAGGTCTAAGTGCTGGAGTGCGAGTCAATTTTTGCTTTCTCAGGTACTCAATGTCTCCTCTCCTTCCCACAAAATAATCCCCATTATTTCTTAATTATCTCATTCTTCTTGGTTCTGCAGGTTTTCCTTCAAGCCTTTCTGCCCCTGAAATTTTTCACTATCACCTACATCCCAAATGTTGCCTGAAACAGCTCCCTTTCTTGTCACCTTATCTACAAGACTTTCCACCAGCTCTTTTCCCAACGTTCCTCATATTTCTCACTTTTTCATTTTTTCCACCTCCTTAGATTTATTCTCTTTAGTCATGCTCAAGACATACAGGCTCATTCCTTCCCTTGGTATGCCCACTTTGTGGTGCCTCCACGGCTGTCCTATGAGAAGATGCTCAGGCTTATGCTTTTGGATGTAACCCCTTGATGGTCATGTTGGGATCAGGAATGTGTCATGAGCCACCATAAATCCTAAACAGCAATGACCTCATTCAAATTTATTTCAGCAGCAGGCTGTCCCAGCAACTCACTGCTCTGGTTTCCAGCTTGGATCTAGACACAGTCAGACTGCACCTTTTTGCTTTTCATCAGGCAATCCTTTCAATCAGCTCATCAGCTTACCTTAATCATAACTAGTTCTCTCAAAATCCTGTTAAACAACTGCTTATTTTCTGAAAGATTCTCCTACAGCTCCATAGGAAATTAATATTCTTGTTAATTTTAAAGGAAGTGTTAGTTTTATTAACTGCTTCATATTTTAACATGAAATGTTCTACTGAAGAAAAAGGTTGCTTGTGTGAGTAATAACACATGAGAATGGGTATTCACTGCTTCTTACTTTTTTCCCTAAGCATTTCTAATTATCTAGTGTATTTCAATTCACTTTATTCTGTTCTGACTAATGTTTCTTCTTGCTGAATTTTGTCATCAGAATAACCTCTGCCCTGTGCCTCTATTCGCTTTTATTGCCTCTCTTTCTCATGATGAGGGAAAAACCTGAATGAAATAGTCAAGCAATCAAGGTAAAGTTCTGTAGACTGCAGGAATATATTTGTAACTATTTGCTGTTAGATTTTATTTTTGTTTGAAAAACAATAAATTACAGTATTCACAGAGTACCTTGATCCATGAATTAACAACTTAGCATTAAAGCAGATAGGCACAAACTCAGTGCACCCTATTCTCAGTGAAATTATAAGAGTTCATAAGCTACTTCCCTCAAAGGCTTATACGACGTGTCAGCGATGTTTGTGTTTGCCAACATCTAGTTAGTAAAGCACATTATTTCTGTTCCTAGTATAATATTCCCTATCTGTGCTGAAAAGGTGACAAAACTTCCCCACATAGCTCCATTGTATTCCTGCAAGCTCTTCCAAATGAGCAACGTATTATCTCCCAGAATGTGCATATTCCTGTGAATGGGGCATTTTAACAATGCAGTTCTAACACCTTTTGTCAAAATATTTTAGTATTCTTTATAGTCATTGCAATATTCTCAAAATAGCTCATGAAGCACGTCAGTATGACATCCATCTTACTGCTGGATGAACAAAGGAAAGAAATACTGAATGATTTGTCTGAAATATCAGTGTACACAAAGCCTTTCGAAGAGGGGAGAACCCAGGAGTTTTAAAGCATAATCTACTACCCTAACCACAAGAGTCATGCTTCCGGGCCACCTCACTACAATTTGCAGGAGATTCTTTGCCCAAACTTTCAGACAAGTAAGCTGTCTTCATTGGTATGATGCTTATTGGGAGAGTTGAGCACTGTTGTCCATGAAGCAGCAGAACAATCTGTGCTCACACTGCAAAAGCGACTTTAACAGCCTAGATTTGGATCTTTAGAAGCTTGTTTCTGGAACAACTAGGTTACCAAAGAGATAAACAGCTTGTATATTTAGGAAGCTGCTGCCAGCTGAGTTCCACTCAATCTACCAAAAGAAATTGGTCTTCAAAAAGAGGTCAAAGGAAAAAGAAGAAAATATTTTCAAATTAGCCTTCAGCAGTACTGGGCAATAACAGGGATTTCATTCTTACAAGCCTAATTCCCCTGGATAGAACAATTACAACTCAGAAAGACCACAACCAGCTATTCTCAAGAGCTGTTGAAATGAAACCATTTTGTCAGATTATCAGCTCTCCATGACCTACATCAGAAAGTGAGTTACTTAGCACCTTACAACTGCCTCCACTCACCTGGGACAGTGTTTAACCACTACTTCTGAAGATGTTGAGAAAGCCTACCCCAAGCATAGGCTCCCCTTTGGGTAGAGAGATACTTTTGGGTGAGTATGATACAGTTTTTCCAAACTTAGATGCCGTTCACAAGATCATTAAAGTGATAATATACTTGGGTCAAGACTTCATATTTCTGCAAACAGACCTCTTGGTGGTTTTCATGTTACTTCACAGGCAATAACCGTTAGATGAACAAATTCCTTTCAATTTGGTTTTACTGAATTCCTTTTAGTTTGGTGTAAAATTTCAAAAGTTGTTTTGCATCTAAAACAAATTTCTGGATCAAAATATGTACGAGCAGAAATTCTATTGGTTATTTGTGAAATGCAGTTCACTAAATCCTCATGGATCCTTTGAAAATGTCTTCTCTGACATACTTAGTGTGATTTGAATTAATTATTTCTGGTCAGTGGCATGTTGTTCTACAGTCACATGTGGTACTTGAGTGCTTGTTGCCATGGAGTATACACACTGCCTGTATAATATCCATGCTGTGTAAATATCAATTTAATAGCAGTACTGACTAAATGAGGATATTGGCTTAAACCCATATTTTCTGAAATATTCAACATGAAGGTGGGGAGCAATTAGCTATTCATCTTTAAATAATTCTCTTGCATTTTTTAGAATGGAAATCAGGTTGCAATTTTATAAGTATGTTTGTAAGCAGAATATTAATAAATTTCCCTAACTCTATAAAAGCTAATGTATGCTAGGTATTACCAACCTGAACAGAATTATCACTGTATGGTAATCATGTCCTCAAAATAGAAGTCTATAATGTGAGCACTTAGGTGCATGTAATGAAAGTCACACTATCATACAATTCTTACTCTGCACACTGTATAATCACAGAAACTGTAGAATATTCTGGTCTTGCAGTTCCTCTTTTGTTGGACTGTTTGGTAAGCTTGACTGGCAGCTTCTCTGTTGAATTTTTTTAGCCAGCAGGGAATCAAGCCGTGCAGTCACTTTGAGTGACAGCTATAAAAACGGACTAATAAGCTAACATCACACACTGCAATTTAGAAATTCAAACGTCATCCAGAAAAAGAAATGGAAGTAGCCAATTTGTATAATAAATGAATTAATGTATGATAACAGGACTGAGGAGGAACAGGATGCCAATCCAGGTGGGCTGCACTCAGCAGGCATCCACTGCTCAGCACACGATGCCTTTACATCTCAAAAGGCAAACACAGCATATACTGGCTAA
This sequence comes from Odontophorus gujanensis, assembly GCA_013399175.1. Classification (NCBI taxonomy): domain Eukaryota; kingdom Metazoa; phylum Chordata; class Aves; order Galliformes; family Odontophoridae; genus Odontophorus; species Odontophorus gujanensis. The sequence continues at coordinate 190,711 of VXAB01005251.1, forward strand.
AATACCAATTAATTATTTAAATTGTTAATACAATTGGTTTGAATATTTTTGATTTCCTGAGATGAAGTTAATTAAAGCGCCCTTTGTACCTTTGAAGGCAAATGCTTTAATAATTACATATATTTGCCACAGGTCCTCGGCCCACAAGGCAGCTGGAGAGAGGAACAAGGGAGTTTTCCAATACCTTAACCTGGTATAAATTAAAGCAGTTTCAAGGTGTCTGTCATTTGCCTTTGCTGCCACCAGTTTTAAAGGAATATTGACTCAGCTGATGAGCTCAGGAGGAGCAGAGCCATGTTGCTTTTCCCCGGTCACACTCTCTGCGTGGGAAGGAACAGCTCTCTGCTTACTGCAGCATCAGGGGATCAGTACATGTTTGAAAGCTCTCTGAGGTCCCCAGCTGCGAATTAAGGGCTGCTCTGTGGTGGGAGTGATTGCGTGTGTGGGAAGGAGGTCAGCCTAACAAGAAATCCAAGTCTCTTCCCTTGGTTACAAAGCATCAAAGCCACAGAAAACCACCTCAGCTAAATGTGTGAGAGAGGGCAAGGCAGGGAGTGATGAAAGGTGAGCAAAGGCTTAATAGATTATATGCAACTTGAAAACACCTATGATCTTCTCTATCAAGAAAAAATAAGGCTCTCCAGAACTGCTTTCAGTACACAGAGTTACAAAGGAGGAAAACATACTATAAAGGAACATAGAGAGCTGTTTCTTAATGCAAGTTTCTTTCTTGTGCTGGTTGTACTTGCCAACACTTGACCTTAGTAAAAATGTTTACTTTTGTTTGCTGAATGGTGAGCCATAGTACACAACTGGGTGCAAAGTGAACACATAAAACAGTATGATTTGAGTCGATCTAAATCAATCAGAAGAAAGATTTCAGTTGAAATTTATGGAAAGTCATGGTTACAGTTTCAAAAGTAACTTTAACTCAGATCTTTTTGTGTTACTTGACCATCTGGTGCCAGTGGGAATTGGATATCAAAGCACTGTAGATTAAATCTGATGCACCAACATCTCCATATTTAAAATAGCACTGACATTAAGTTTGCTGTAAGACCCCTACTACGTCTTAGAATAAACCCTTATGTTGAATCCTTGGTGCCAGTTCTGGTTTGGAAGCTTTTTTGAACTTCTGAGTATAACATCAACCATCAACAGTCACTCTTCTTCCTCCCTGCAGTGTGGTTAAGGATTTACACAGTTATGTAGTCAGGCTCAGGATGTCCAGAATTAACAATCTCACTGCTCTTTTTTAATTTGTTATCCAAGTCTTATACTTTGTGGAGGAGATCTGTACAGTAAATATGAAACACCCCTGAAGCCCAATAGATAACATAATAGGTATAAAAGACTACCTTATACTGCTTAAGCTGATTAGAGGTTGGATCATGGTTGCCACTATTGGTGTTGATATTTTCTAGAATTATTTTAATTCTAGCTGACATGTTTTAAATTTTTTACTTATGATTTAGACTGTTCTCTTTTTTTTTTTTTTCATTGTTTTTACCATTAATCTCAAGGTAATCTTAAAAGTATAATTATCTAAGACTAGTATCTATCAAGAATTTCCTAACATGACATACATTACTGCCCTTTCTTTATACCATATCACAATAAATATTAGCAATGGGCACTTATTTAGATGAAGATTTGTCTGTGGCTTGCACAGAGACAACCAGATTCACAGTTACAAACACTTCCTGCAAAGAAGACTGAGTGCAATTTTGGAACTGGGAAGACTAAATAAGGCATCTTGAGGGCACATGCACTGTCCTGGGAAAAGTACTCTTTTTCAATACTTTCCTTCTGCTGACTTTTAAATCTTTGGGTTTGCTCTCCAGCTTCCATGGAGAAGATGAAAAGGCTCTGTCTAGCTAAGATATATCCTTTTCTGCTTTTGGTCAATCAGGCACACATGAACTTGCATTTCATTTGTGCAGACTGAAAAAAAAAAAAAANCAAAAAAAAAAAAAAAAAAAAAAGTACAAATAAATGAAAATTTTAAGGTAAGGTAAAAGCATCATTGGAACAACCTTCCATGAGAGAAAACTCATTCTAATTCTGAATTTCTAGGATTTTGACAAATTGCTAATTCCTTGCAAAAGCCTATGGATCTCACTAAGTCTTGCAAAGTGAGTAAGGACCCTTTCCAGCAATCAAAGACCTGAGCACAGTCACAAAATAATTTTCTCTACTTGTGCCATCAAGTTAGCGCTGTGCACTAACTAGCCATAGGCTAGTATTACCTGACAGGAAATCCAGACCAATGCAAAGAGGGGCTCATTTGCTGCAGATTGTAACATGGATACTAGCATATCCTTCCAGGGTCATCTTGCCCGAATCACAGCACAATCTCTCACCCAAACAGGTATATTACTGACACAGATGAAAGTGCTGAAAAAAAGCCCCAAATAGGCATGGCCAGCTTTTCATCTGGATTAACTGAGTATAGAGAAGAAAAGAAGTAATATATAAACTGCCTCACTAATTTGAAGCCAGTTGAAGCATCAAATGACAAATCCAGAAAATATTATGCAGTCCTATCACTGATTTGGACAGCGATTAAACTATCATTTTTCACTTACTGTTTGTGATTATCTTCTGCAATCCAAAGGAACACTGTCATAGATTTTTTTTCTTTCTTTCTTTCTTTCTTTCTTTCTTTCTTTCTTTTCTTTCTCTCTCTCTCTCTCTCTTTCTCTCTTTCTTTCTCTCTTTCTCTCTTTATTTTGGTTTTCACTCAGAAAAAACTCAAAAGATGTAAAGCATACTTCAGGAATATTCAAGGTTAATTGCCAAATCCTACATGACACTATGTCAACTTCTTTATGGTAAATATAGCCTTCTGATCAACAGACTGTCAACTGTATTTATTTATAAACCAGGGTTCCTAAAAACACATCTGAAGGCTATACTTAGAGGTTGCTCCACAATACTGCAGTGCTGCAAAAACTGGTCACATATGGAGGGAGATAAACAGTGCACATCAGTGACGTGCTCTGATGCCCTGTGGATGCCAACTGGCTGCAGAGAATCAGACAGTGCCAGTGAGGAAGAGATGTGTCTGGAAAGGAGACAGCTGGTTGTGTGGAGGAACATTACAACTTAGAATTCTAGGATGGAAAATCAGCTGGGTATTGTAGGAAGGTCAATGAGATGGATGTTGAGACCTGGAAAAGGCTCACAACTGACTTATCCTGAGTTGATTTTACTCCTCAGATCATGAATATTTATTCTAAGTCATCAATTATTTATATTTGATAACATGTAAATACATCTATCATAAATACATTTAAAATACAGTCTAGGTTAAAAATGTAAGCTATCTAGTGCAGTCACCATAAACAAGCAGACAAAAACTCTCCAAAAGATTTTCAAGGTCTAATTTAGTACAGTCTAAAACTAAACTGGTTTCACAGTCATCCATCCTGAGAGAATATCCTGAGCAAATATGAGCTGAGTGTCAGTAAATCCAGCTTGTACTGAACTCTTCTTCCAGATAATAAAGCCCACACTGTCAAACAGCCCTCTCAGAGAAAATCTCCTCTGTATTTATGGTTGAGCCTCAGACATCCCTATATTATTATGTCTCTGCTCTCATTTTCTAAATGAGATACTGAGATGTAGGTAGAGTTCTTTAAGAAACGTAACTTCTTTAAGCAATTTCTGTGATACTGAATACAGTGTTGAGCCACTGGTTCAACCCAATCTCTACATGTAGCCCAGGTGAGATGTTTTTAGAAATGAAATGCAATCTGACTCAAATCTTTCTGCTCAGCATAAGATATCTAGGTAAAACTTATAGGGTAGTGATATACAGGTAGTTGGACTTAATTTCAATGAAACTACAGTTGTCCAAACCAATAGAATGACTTTCGGGAAATGCTACAAGATGAATCCATTTTCATTTCTTTACTAAAAGGCTCTGTTTTTCCTTACAAGGAACAACAGATAATTGTAGGATCAAGAATATATTATAGAAAACATACTTTTTCTCTCAAACTCATCAATAAATCTTCAAATGTATGCAGTGTTCTACTTCAGAAAATGTGTTTCATGACCACATAAAGATAAGTAAAAAATGAATGAAACAAGACAAGCTGCTCATACATTCTAACTGGTACTATCAGTCACATGTAGTCAAAACCAAAATTACATAGCTTTGTTAATCTTCAGTGGATTAGAGGAAAATCTATAGGGCAATGTTTACACATTCTTATTTATGGTAGATAGCATTGTCTTGTTCCCAGAGTAGCAGCATTACTCAGGGTCATTGTCTGGATACCAGATGCTTTCCTTAATGGTATTTAATATAGTAGATGATATTCAATATTCTTTTTCACAGAAATGTGTTGTGTGGTTGCAATAGCAGGGGCAAATGATCTGTCCATGTTAGAATGGTACAGACATGTCCATGAAGAATCGGATTTTTCAGCTTGCTTGTTATGTGGATGTGATGGTGATAGCATCCAATCATAGAAGACAGATGGAAAAAAAAAAGTTATTCACTCACATTTTAAACAACATACTTCTTTCATTGAGGAATGTTTTTTAAACAGTTTAAAAATAAATGGTCTTATCAAAAAGATGCCTTGAAAGAAAATATTGTCTCTAATAGTTGACAAAAGAAGAAATCAATGCAAAAACATTCTGCCTTATGCAGGCCGAAACAAAGGGAACAGTTACTTGCATATAGGCAGTCTTCCCAGTGGAACTGGTATATCTTTTGTGTCTTCTTAGATCACTGGCTATGGTCTATGCTCCTAAGCTGCGGGCTACGACTGAGGCTGCAAGCTCTGCAGCATCACTTCCCCAGTGTTCATATTCCCATAAGCCCCTCTGTGGTGGCTCAGTTGGCTTTACATGAGCGTGACTAACTCCATGGTAGTGTGGAGGGGGCATCTTCAGAGATAATGGTCCAGACAAGGTTGTTAAGACTAGGAAAGTTTTCAGAAGACTGCAATTTCTTCAAGAGTCCATTTCATCCTCTAGAAGGGAGAATTAGTGATGGAAACACAGGTCTTGATGTTGAGAGATGATAAGAATTAAAGTTCTATAGCAGTGAATGTTTGCTAATTTAGTTAACCGATGAACTAGAAAATTTATAATATTTTAGTAGCTGATTTAACAGACAAGATCTTATGATAATTTATCTCTTTGTCAGTCTTTCAAAAATTCCTTATTACCTGCAAAGAACTAGTGATGACTCACTTTTTATTAAAAGTTAATGAAAAGAAAAACTGCTCTTGTACATAAATACGAATGAAGAAAGATTAGAAACACAGTAGTTCCAACAGTGGCTCAGGATGAGGTGCATGGAATCTCATCGCTCTGGCACTAGCCCAGATCAGTCACCTAGGGAAAAGTACACAGGCATGACAGCTGTGCTCCCTTCTTTCCTCAAGTGTGGATTTATGCTTTAGCAACCTTCAAGACTTCTCTTCCATGAATACATAGAACTTCCCTTTGTACTTGTGTAACATTTATCATCGAGATGAGGATGTCCTCCAGCAAGGAGCTTTGCACCTTAAATATACCCTCTAGGAAAAGCCACATCTGTTTATTTGTTATGAATCTACCACCTGTTAACTTCCCTTCTTTGCCATTATTGTTGTACTGAAAGAAACAGCAAACCTCTTTGCATTCACAAGTTCCTATTTTATATTATTTCAGATTCTAACTCTCAGGAAAGGCCAAAAAAATTAAAAAAATAAAAAAATAAAATTGAAATGTCTTCAGAATCATAGCATACCTGTTTTTGCCCTCCACAGAAAAAAAAAGGAGCCTCCACTTGGACAAAAAAGAGTCTGCAGAGCCAAATCTGGCACTGCAGGGTTGTTTCTCCGCTGTGGAGAATGGCCCAATGCCAATGCATGGACTTTTCTACTGTGTAGTATGCTGTCCCTGTCAGAAAGATGAGAAATAATACAGCTGTCCAGTGAACTTTTAAAGGATGAGACAACACCAAAATGCCTTCATTTCTATAATATAATAATTTTAATATGCTGAAATCAGTGGTGAAATCCTTAACAGTGATCTCAAGCTCAGTAGCTGTCACTAAACATCTGACAACATATTGGCACAAAGGAGATCATTCAGACAATTCACAGAGCTTGGCATCATTTACTCAGACTTCAGTCAAACACAGGAACACAAGCACATAGTACTTTCTTGATCTAGAGCTGTTCAAGTTCACATTATAACTACAGGAATTATAAATAACAAACCTGAGGTTCTGAAGAAGACAATGTCAGCCTCTAACAAGAACAAATTGACTTTCAACTCAACTTCATTAAGCTTCTGGTATGAGCAGTACAAATCTTCATGTGAGATTTTTCTCATTTTACTAATTTTTCTTAGTTTATGAGTCTGTACCATTCTCACATCATACACTAGCATATAAGATATGTACTGTTGATGAGGGAAGACAATGGAAGAGAATCAAGTCCCTTCAAGTCAGCAGACCCTCATTTATTTCTTATAGGAAAAATAAATAAAATAATAAAATGGAAGCAACACATCAGTTGCTCAATATTGCTCGGTATCACTGCTTATGAGCCAATGAAGTTTAAAGCATCAGACCAGCTGATGTCACTTATAGCAAGAATCAAAGAAGAAAGCAGTTAAAAAGAAACGAAATTTGAACATGAGCTTTTGCAAATGGCTTGCATGAAAAGCAAAACAAGCTACGAAACCTGCCTACCAGAAGTTACTTTGCTACAGCATCACCTTTTCCTTCTCCCTCCAGGAAATAATAAGAATGGAGAGCTGAAACATTCTTGTAAGAGGAACGATTATGTTGAATTGTCTGAAGAATGTGGTAAAGTTAAGAGAATGTGTGCAGGACATGCTGACCTCAAAATCTCTAAATGCTGCCTACTTAGACAGTTGTCCTAGAGTCCTAGAATCATTTTTGGCAATTAGTCTGTTTTTTTTTTTTTGTTTGTTTTTTTGTAAGTGTAGGGCCAAGAGCTACTACAGTAACATATTCTGAACCAGCAGTTCCAAACAGCTTTGGATTATACTGATGGCATGTACTTGAACATTAAGCCCCAAGCAACCAATTTTTATGTTCTTGCACAGAAGTTTCATGTACATATTTTTTATGGGTTGTATTAGAAATGTTACCACTGGATTGCAGAGTGGTTATTTATATATACGTCATAGAGACTGAAATTGTCACTGATTTCTTGGCAATGATTGCCAGTTAGTGCCTTTCTCCCATTGTTTTGCAGAACTTCATCATAAGTGACATCCTGCAAAAAGTTCAATGTACATGGTTGCACACTGTACCATGTATTGGTACATACTCTTGAAAGTACACAGAGAATACATATATTCAGTATACTACTATGTACATTAGCACATAGTAAATAGTAATGACCATGGTAAAAACCTTTATCTCAATAAACTTTGTCTGTAACTCAAAAACAAAACAAAGCAAATAATAATAATAAAAATACAAAACCAAAAACAAACAAACAAACACACAAAAACACCCACAAAAACTTAGACTGGAAGAATCTATGTAACTGATTTCCTTCATATGGAGTCTGAATGGTTTGCTACATGAACAGAATACAGTACTTAAGTTATGGTAGCTACTTGTTTAACACATTAACTTCATTCTTTTAAAAAGAAATATTCAACTGAGGAAATGCCATATTTCTGATCTACTTTCGCTGCCTGAATGACATACTATACGACACAGTGGAAGTTTTCTTTTTCTTTATTGTGACTGAGTAGGGCAACGGGCTCTTCATATGAAGGTAGGTTTAGAGTCTTCATCAGACAAGTCCTGACACATTTCAATATATTTTTGATGGGGATATCCTGTAAAAGGTTATTTCCACTCACATTACTTATTTTCCAGTAATAGATGGCTTGTACAGCCCTGATTCGTGGACTATAAAGATATCTTTCAGTCAGCTGATATGACTTGTTTATACTAAAAGCATATGTAGGATGTTTTGCATTACAATGAAGAATTATTAATTATTTAGATTCATAGCACAAATAATTTTCTGCCTTATGCTCTGGGCATTTTCATGTCATTTAATTTCACAATCAATCTAATCCCATATCAACAATAAATGCTCTGAAAAATGAATAACTAAATAAAACCCCAGACATTACATCTACCTCTCTCTAGAAATATCTTATAATAAAGATGAGCTGTTCCAAAGAGTTTGGAAGTTGACTAATACAGGCCTTAAGAGATCAGGCAGGACACACAGTCTAGAGCTCAGTAGTTAATCATGAAGTGTATTTGGTCAACTACATGTACTCATGTAAATGGAGCTGTAGTGCTCTGGAAATACCAATTGCAACAGTAAGAAATAGGTTGTTTGTACGCCTAGGTACCAAACTGATCAGATTAGAAATGATAACAACTGTTGTTCTGGTATGTTACTTAAACTGAAGAATGTGGTTAAGTCTTATTTCCCGAATTATTTTGGTACTCATGCCTGTTATGTGGTGTGCAAGAAGGTAAGACTGAACTCTGCAGTGACAGCAAGAAGTTGTGCTTTTGAGACCACCTAAAAGCAAGGGAAACTGAATTTGGTTTTAGGTAACCAGAGCAGAAGGAGGCCAGTATATTCATCTGCTATACAAATCATGTCACCCTTGTTTGTTAATATCAGAATGATCCCTTGCCATCTCTGCCAGCTCTTCCCTGTTTATCACCATTTAATCAGGATTGATTCATACATCCCTCCTACAAGACACCACAGAGCTGGGAGTAGATCACATCTATTTGTAATCCATACTGAACAGACCTTATGACAGGAAAGCAATTACCCACAGCTACTCATTAGGTCCTGCAACAGAACAAAAACAGAATAATGGAAGAACCATATCACCTGCTCCATAAGGATCTGCAATTAATCTTTTTCATAATAGCAGTTCACAGCTTCCCACAGATCTTGAAGAATAAGAGTTGGCAACTTGGTCCCAATGCTGCCAGGAAGGGGTGAACATGTCATGGAATTTCTCTTCCACATTCAGATTCTAATCAGAGAAGCTGATGAAAGCCAACAACCACAGTCACCTTGGCAACTCGTTGAAAAAAGGCTCCACTGAAAAATGTAGGAAGAGAAATTTAGAGAAAAGACTTTTACCACAAAGTGACAAGAGTTTTTAAGCAAAGATGAAGAACTTGACCTGTTCCCTTTCATGAGAAACACTACATCCTCCAACTACCATGGGTACATGGCCTTCACAGTTTGATAGTTCAAAGAGGTTCTGGAACATTAAGATTCTCAAAAGTTGAATCAGTGAATGGTGTCTTTCCAGTGCTATTTTCAGTAAGGTATAGACTGGCAGTATCTTAACTACAAAATAACTAAATGAGGAAAACCCAGATAGTGAGCACTAGGAGCAGTCTTCTAAGTCAGAGTTTGTCTTTGAGCAGCAAAGCAAACCGTTGTTGATGTTGTGAAATACCACTGCACAAGATATTTCCTCTGATTATTCAACTGCAAGTCTGTGAAGAAGAATAAAAGAACATAACACATAGTAAGAATGCTCAAGATAACATTAAAATGTCTACTACAGAAACCATAAAGAAAAACTTCCCATTCATCATTGTAATCATTTGCCAAGAATACAAGTTTGATAAACAGATTAGCTTTGCAAAGTTGCTTCATGGCCAGTGAACTTGGAATTTTCTGAGTTAACTAAATTACAGAAAAAAAGAGATTGTGTCAGAAAAATCTCTGAGTTTGGTTGCCCAGGATACCATGTTTCGCTTGGTACCAGAAGCATTATAGTGTACCTTGATTGTAAACATTATTCATAAAGAGTGCCAAATGGAAAATTGAGCTGATATTTACACTATCTAGAAGTGTCAAAGCTAAATTAGTGAAGAAAAGTACTGAAATGTCAGTTTATACTATCTTTTTCTGATCTGGATTAATACAGTCTTGTAGTCCTTGCAAATGTTTCCCGCCAAATGACTCCTTAGATAGAAAGAGTTAAGTGTTCCAGGGGAGGTTTAGATTGGAAAAATTTCTTCTCTGAAAGACTGGTGAGACACTGGAACAAGCTGCCCAGGGAGGTGGTGGAGTCACCATCCCTGGAGGTGTTCATGAAATGTAGATATAGCACACAGGAACATAGTTTAGTTAAAAACATTGGTGATAGGTGGACTTTAGACTGGATGATCTTGCAGGTCTTACCAACCTTGCTGATTCTAAGATTCAAAGAGTAATAAACATGCAATAGCTCTACAATTTCTTGTGAACAGCTGCTGAATTTCCAATTCTAATGTTTCTTTCATTCACAAACCCCAAGTCTTCTCTGGCAACTAAATAAGTATTTAAAAGAAGTAATATTGCATTTATACAGTATGGATTATCTCTGGTACATTTGCTTAATTAAACAGTGAAGTTTAGAGAGCTTACATCACAAAGCACTGTTTTATTTAGGTCCTGGCTATCAGATTCTCATCAGAATCTGGAAAAAAATAAACAAATAGCTTATTGTTATGAGATAGTAGGCATAACAGTTGTAAAGAATATACTGTGAGAGACCCTGGAGTCTGAAAACTCATTTTCTTGTTGAGTAGACTTAGACAGAATTCACCTAAGGGCTTTTGTGTATGGATCCTGCTTACATTTTTATACTGATATAGTTTCACAACTAAGTGCAAGCTGTGCATTTTGCAGTGAGAAAAATTACATAATATTTATGACTGAAGTAATATGTGAATTTTTTTGATACTAACATTTAAGGATAGTTATGCTAGCTAAAACCTGAAAGATTAAACTGGGCATCTCTTTAGCTAAAAAAAAATAAAAAAAAAATCAATACACTTAAACCTGAGCTTAAGAAAATGTAGATTTTCTAGATAGCACTGCAATAAACTAGACAGATGCAAGAATGGACTTGCAATGTACTCCTTAACAGGTTGCACAACATGTTATTGGTTCAAGTTTGAAGTAAAACCAGTTGATACCTTAGACACATATTATTATTGCAAAGGATTCCAGGACAAGCAGTCCTTCTGTAGAACCTTATGTTTAAATAAGAAATATAAATGTTGATCATATTACTTATATTTGCCAGTGTAAGATGATGTCATGACTATAAATATTTTTTCTTGGAAATTATTATTTCACCGGCTACTTAGAGATTAAATCTTTCTCTTTCTTGCCTCAGAGGATTGTAAAATGAATGAATGACCAAATGAGGCCAGCAGCAGGAGCAGTTCAAAGGTGCTGAGAAAAGTAGGATAGTCTGCTTGAATGCATCACTGCTAAAGTTTTGTTCTCACTTTTATCCAAGTATTTCAACTGAGCTGAAATATGAGTCTATAAAGAGACTTCAAAAGAGCATTTCTTAATTCATGAAAGCTTACAAGAAAAAATATTTGAAATGTAAGCATGATATTTCTCTACATATATGAAAAGACTGTTAATATTATGCAGTTATTATCCAGAATACTGAATTATTTCAGTATAGCTTCCAACAACTGTCCAACAGGCTCCTATGGTAAGTCCAAATATAACTGATTATGAAATGATGAGGGTTGCTTCAAAAGTAATGTCTCATATTTTATTATCTTGCTCCACAACATCAGAGGAGGATGTTGGTGACATGGCAGCAGAGGCTGAACGTTTCTGACAATGTGTTGCCGTGCAACAGGTGGCAGTAGAGGGGCAGTTGGAGAAAACGGCATCTGATACGGAAGCGCATATGAAGCTAAGGAATGTCGTTGAATTCCTCCATGTGGAAAAAATGGCATGCACTGATATTAATTGACACTTCCTGAATGTTTCTGGAGACCAACCAGTGCCTGTTAGCACTGCAAAAACTTCATGAGCAACATTTTCTTAGTAATGATACCATCATAGCAGCTGTGAAACAGTGGGTCATCTCCACTGGTGCAGACTTATACAAGCACAGCATGCAGGCTCTTGTTCATTGCTGGCAAAAATGTACAGCTAATTGTGGTGACTGCATTGAAAAAGAGCTATTTATAGCTGAGAATTTGTTCTATCAAAGAGTATCATTGTGCTCTTTGTATCAGTTGTAGTTTCTGTGGAATTAAATAAGAGGCATTGGTTTTGGAGTGACCTATGTAGCTACGGATGCAGTGGCCACACAGTAGATTTGTCTCAGAACTTGATAAATACCTGATTAGCAACATGCTCATTGACCATTTTCCCCTTCCCAGAAACAAAAGGCAGCACAAAGTTGCTTTCCCTTGCCTTGACACCATTGTCTGGTTATCAGTAGGCCATACAGTGGAGTGATGCACTGAGTGGGTGGAGTAGGTCTTTGGGCCAACACTCAGCACCAGAAAGTCCTTTTATAAGCAAGCCTCTATATCAAAGTCGTACCAGATATTAAATTGGTACAAAGGGCTATCACTCAGAAGTGATGTCAGTCAAAAGGCCATTGAGATCAGCCCCTTTTACCATGCTTGTGTGCGCAGTACTCCTTCTTCCCATTCCTCTGCACATTGCCTGCTGTGGGCTAGGAATGCCATTTCATAGGACAGCTTTCTCTAGGCTCTGAAATGTGACATGAGGATCTGTCTAACTTTTTACAGACCCCAGTGATGCAAACACAGTTAAATAGTGTACTGGGTATGGACGTGAGGCAGTTTAAATGCATTTGTTGAGAGCAGATGAGATAAGTGTGTCATGCATTGAATCACTCCTGCTGTTGCAGCTGTTAAGAGGAATTATACAGCCAAGTGATATTCTTGGAATTGCTAAATAAAAGGTACATCATTCAGAGGTAGCACACTATCACTGTAATGCATTTTTAAAAGGAATGTCAGACTCATTTCTCAGAGTTTCTTTGATAGTGAAGATAATTCTGTGATTAACCAGGCTCTTTACAAATAGATTCTGCAGTTTGCAGTCACATCGGGGTCACCACACATACTAGGAGTTTCTGATAAAAGTGGAGGTGAGGGATTCATTTATGCCAAGAAGTTACTCATCTAAGGTTATGTCATTTGCATTTGTTATAGCATTACAGTCATCTTCACATCTAAATGCATTTGAAATGTTGATTTCTTGATATTTTTCAGTTTGAGAATTTTTTTATTTTGCTGTTACTTTCTTCAGGCTACAACATTTGAAAGACTAATTGTGTCCCCCTGAAGCCCAGGAGGTCCTTTTTCCCTTTCCCTTTCCCTTTCCCTTTCCCTTTCCTTGTCCTCCTTACAAATATAATTTTTAGAATGAACAGATAGCTTACTAGTGCTCCCAAACATTCAAGAGTTTTTTGAAGAAAACTTGTGGACAAAAAACAGTATCATGCTGAAAGTTAACATAGGATAAAGAATAACCATATGACTCTCAGTGCTGTTATTTTCCCAATTTAGAAATTCATTAAGCAGCCATGAAAAAACAGAGGAAAAGTCTGACAATTTTAACTTGGCAACTAAAATTTACATACATGGACTAGCATCATTCATACAGGCTCTCTCTCAAGACACTTTTAAAGAAACTAGCTGAAATGAAATAAATCAGTGCTTTCTATTTTCATAGAAGAACCTCTCAGTTTCTCTCTGAAACAGTTGTTTCTTTTTCCCCTGCATATCCTTAGAATCTCAGTTAATGATATTAAAATGAAATAAGATAGGACCTGAGAGATATTCTAGGTAATATAGACATGACTAACCCAGGAATTAGGGATCTTGGGTCTTAGAGTTCTCAGTACATGGAAGTGGGTTATTCACTTCATTTAGCTGAAATCATCTTCCCTGAATATAAAAAGGAGGTGATAATAAGAAGCTATGAGTAGTTACTATGAGTAAAAAGCAAATACAGACAAGTTCATTGCTAAAATGAAGCAGATGAAGATATTATCATGGATTATGTGTATGGGTGTCTGGGGAATTCATTACCTATGCCAGAAGTTTAAAGCCTGAACAGATAGAGAAACTCTCAAAAGAGGGGGGGGGTGGTTGAGGGGTGGACTGGACAGTGCTGTAACATCACATTGCCTTCTTTGGGAGTGAGTGAGGCAGAAGTCTTGCCTGGATAAAGAATCACAGAAACATAGAATTGCTCAAGTTGGAAAAGACCTTCAAGATCATTGAGTCCAACCACAACCTAATCATTTCATCAAGGTCTATGCCCCATTTGTTCAGATCTGTTAGAAACTGGTCAGAATGCATGGCTTGCTATACTAGATTGGTAGCTTCACCCTCAGTTACCAACAGCTCAGCCTCTGTGATGCCGCATGCTGCAGTGTGATCCCTAGTGCTGGTGTGGGTGCTGGGTAAGGGGAGGCACAACAGGAAGTGAGGCAAGTGCTTAAAGAGGGATCCCCTAAAGCTAACATGCTGCCCCATCAGTCAGAAACACTGAGAAGAGACCTGAGTTTCAAAACCTCCTGGGCTTAGGTGCTTTGAAGAAGCTGTTATTTGCAGCTAGGGAAAGCTGAGGAGGGTCTCTGCAGTCAGGACTGCAAAGCTGGGGTTGTCTGAAGAGCACTGAGTGCAGCATGGCTAATTTGGAGGACTTTCATGTGTGTTTTCCTGAACTGACCTTCTAGATTAAATTGCCTATGTTGTGCCTTAGAGCTTAACAAATCATTTTAATCTTTGAGGGGCTGTACAGAACAAGTAATCCTTGCAGAGCCTCTGTGAAGTGTGCTCTGTTGTTCGGTCCCAACTGAGATGAACACACTGTAAAGGTTTTGGTAAGGAAATTAACTGCCTTCATTTTATCTGAGGAACAAATGAGGTAAGAAGGAAGTTAGGAAATTAGCACAAGGTCTTTCACTATGGCTGATGCTACAATGAAAATTAAACATTTCTGTATGTTTATGCTCAAATCTTTACATTATTCTGTTTGTTAGCAATTCACTCAAAATAGAAATATAGTGAAAAGGGAGCAGAGTAAAACATTTTGGTTCAGATTCTAAATATTTAAGCTTAGTGAAGTCAAATCATTAGCCATTAAGCCTAAAATAAAGACATAACTCTCTTTAAAGCAGATTGAGGGTTAGTCTTAATTATGAAGTCATCAAATTAAATAGTTTTAGCTTAACCAGTAAAAGCTTGCTTTTTATTAATGAATAGCCCATGTTGTAAATTACATATATGGTTTTTGCATTGAAAACCAATTTTTTCTTCTATGACAGGAGTTGGAAAATAATAATTCAAATAATGGTTTGATTTATTTCAGCATCTCCTCTACTCAGTTTAGATATCAGAATTATAAAACTCCTATTGTGATATCTCGAAGAGCTGTTACTGAAGATAGGATCTTCCTTCTGTTTTTCATAATGACCATAAAATGGGCCAAACCATTTCTGAGACATAAGCATTTGGATTCACTCCTTCAGATACCTTCAAATATTCTCACAGTATTTTTGTTTGACCTTCTCTAAGTGAACCTCCAGTTTAGCCAACAGCTTTCTGATTAAACAAGACTTTTTGGGTGGATAAGTGGGAGTTTCTCCTCCAGGAAATCAGAACTGAGGTCTCCCAGCCCACTTCTCTAGCCTGCAGGGCTCCCAGGCTCCTACTGCATTCTGTTCACTCCCTCGCATCTCTCGTGCTAGCATGAGCACTTGTGCAGCTCTGCAGTTGGTGGTTTGTCAACAGGATCTGGTTGAAAACTCATGCATTTTCCTTGTGTTAGTTTCATCTGGATCTATGTGACCCTGAAAGACCTACTACTAGCACAGCAGAAAGGTAGGAAAGTCTGCCAAGAAATTGGTGTAAAAGCCTGGTGATACTAGCTCTAAAACTGAATTTCAGGTAAAAATTGCTTTTATACTTGGAGCCGATACTAAAAAGAAAAATACTTTTAAAAGAATTAATGTATTGCTGTCACTGGATCTCAGCGTGAAGCATCTTCTGGGGCTTCAGCCATTTCATTTCAGTGATCAGAAGTCACTGCTTTCTGAAAGTGGTACACAATATGTTTTGGCAGGGCTAAAGCTTCTGAACAGATATCGTGATAAAAGAATGAGATCTTTCTTCCATTTGTATTTCAAACTTTTTATCAGCTATCTATATATATTTTAGCAGAGGATTCCTAACAATGATTGAGTTGGACTCGCAGATCCTTGTGGGTCCCTTCCAAACCGTGAAATTATATGACTCTGTGATTCTATAAGAGGGTCCAGACTTATGTGAATGACTAAGTTCAAGCATTACAAAAAATACATCTGAGTTTAGGGAAACATTCATAATGTCCTTTGAACTGACCGTTAGCTCATGTGATCTTTTCCCTTCTTTAGTCAGTTTACATTTTCCAAACTTGTGATTTTGAGGGTAAAGGGCTGGTCTCACATCCTTTTTCCTTCGTACCAAGCCTGGCTTAAGAAGTTCCTATCTTCTTACTCCCTATACGTCCCCATATGCCTTGAGCTTCAACTTATCTGCAGAAGCATCTTAAAGCTTTTGAGAATAACAGGCGTTTAAAGTTTTTGATCCCTTTTAGGAAATAATGCCATAAACAGCTGCACCAGTCCAAACATGAACAGTTAACTTCAGGAACAAATGGTTGCTTTGAAACTTGTGATTATAAGCTGAATTTGAATGATAAGACTATTTTTTGTGCCAAGTAGTTGTCACCATCATTTAATAGGTATAAGAAGTAGTGGGTGCACTTCTACTGCTTAGGTGTACAAATGATTAGTGTACATGTAAATTAAAGGCTGGCTGTGGGTTCCCTTAAACAATGCCTAAGGGTTGATTCTATGCTGAAAAGTTTCTAGAAGAACAATATTAGGAAAATAATATGATGAAGAGTTTGTTCCTTTTAAATACCATTTATTTTACGTACTAAAATGTGTGTTGCTTTTATTGTCAGTAATATGAATTCAGGATATAAAACTAAAAGAAGAACTTGTATCTTTGTTCAGCTACTAAGAGAACTGTGCAGACAAAATTTAGGGCTAAATTCTAATTCATAGAGAGGTCTCTTGGTGCCCCTTCGACTAATTAAGGAGCTGAAACTTCCCACAGCTGACACTTCACTGGCTGGCAGAGAACTATGACCATTTTCTTCAATACCCGTTGAGTTTCAGGGGCAAAACTATTTGTTCCTCCCATTTGATTTGAGTCAAGTCTTATAAAAAAAAATGACATGAGGAAAGTGGAAAATGTTAGTTGTTTCAAAACATACACAGAAAACCTCATATGGTCAAAAAAATCAGAATATTTATACTTGATTATTTTATGTTCATAAATAACCTTGTGATCTTGACTTGACAAAAACTAGGGGGGAGAAAAGAAGCAATTAAAACTGTATGAAGATCAGAAAATATAAAGTTAGTTGTAGGTTTTGTAGAGGTTGTTATTTCCTTCTTTTTGAGGAAGGGTTGAGCTCAGATGTGAGTGGTGCCATTATCTACAGTTCTTTCAACAGCAGCAAGGAGAAAAGCTGCCAAAGCATTTAAAATTAGTTCAATCGGGCTAAGAGGAATATGTCAAACTGACTTATTTGCCAGCAAATTACAAAATTATCTGTAGTTAAAATTAGCTTCTAACCATCTTGGGAAGGGAATAAATGAGTTCCTAATGCTGCTGTATGCTGTGATGAAGGTGCGATGCAGGATAGGCCCATAAGGACTGTTTGTAGAGTCAGCTGTTGTTGGTAGAACAGCTGAGGTTCATATGTTGTGAATACATGACAACTGCTAGAAGACATGGGCTTGTGTATCTTGGAGAAGAGAAGAATCTGGTGAGATCTCATTGCAGCCTTCCAATACTTGAAGGGAACTTATACACAGGAGGGGTACAAATATTTTACATGGTCTGATAGTGATAGGACAAGGGGGAATGGCTTTAAACTAAAAGAAGGGAAATTTAGGCTAGATGTTAGGTGGAAATTCTTTACTCAGTGAGTCATTGGCAGAGGCTGTCCAGAAAGATTGTGGGTGCCCCATCCCTGGAGGCATTCAAAGCCAGGTTGGATGAGGCCCTGGGCAGTCTGATAAAGTGGTGGCAACCAGCCCATGGCAGAGGGTTGGATCTGGGTGGTCTTTAAGGTCCTTTCCAACCTAAGCCATTCTATGTGGAAAAAAAATAAAATGAAGACAATAACAACAATTGTAAATTATGAATAGCAGGCTGTTCTAAAACAGAAAGAAAATAATCACTGAATTATATGCCCTTTACTTTTTTTTTCTTTTCAAAATCAGCATAGCATAGCTTAGTTAACTTGCATATGCTAGAATTAATTTTTGACTTACTACTTCTAGCTAGAAATGTCAATAAAATTTCCCTCAGCAAATTTGGTTTCAGTTACATTTATCTTCTGATTACTTTCCTTCAGCAGAGGGACCATTACAGTCAATTACATTGTTATCTGACTCAAACATGTGGACAGCTCAGTCACTGACTTTAATTACTTTCTCATCTAAGCCATGTTGGACAGTCTCTGATATTTCTCCTTTGCCTCCTAGGACATCTTAAAGGACAAATGATTTTTGCCTCCTGTTGAACAAGCATGACAAGAAATCTTTTAGTTTAGTCATCACAAGTCAGGTTCTACAAAAACATGTATGTACACCTGGACTGGCAATAGACTACTATGCTTAGAGATCTGGCAGGCATTATACGCCTTTAGTTTATTGTATTATTTTCAGAAGCAATAGGCAAAAATTTGTATCTTTGCTCACTGATTCTGAAATCAATACACCAACGTAATCCTTTTGCTAAATAAGTTTGTACAACGCAAAAATATTTTCAGATTGTCTCCACTGGAATGGAGATCCACATGATCCTGAACTCCAGTGCTGATTAACAGGGCTCTACGTTAGTCTTGCCAGAACCTCTGTCTGGGACACATACGTTTTTTCAGATTGAGTAGCATTTTTGATCCTAGCTGCAACTGCCAAGGCACCAGTCCCAGTCTGCAGGGTTAATTTCTAGTTTGCACTAAAAATATAACATGTTAAATCAATAAAAAAGAGTTTGAAGTGTTTGTAGATTATTTCGAATGCTCAAACAACAAACAGTGTAAATTACTTACGTACTTGTTGTTACTAAAGCCCACGGCCACATGGATAAAGAGACAAACAGGATGCAATTAGTGGACATTCACATCATCAACAGAGAGACATCGTAATGTTATTGTAGAAAGCAGAGCAGATACCTGTAGCACACTGCACCTCTTATAAAATATATCTCAGATAAACTGAACTGCCCCTTGGCACTCTAAAAAAACCTTTCCTATCAAGCAAACTCCTTTCCAGAGAAGAAGGAGTACTGCATCACTTACTGCCAGATTTCTTTTTAATAGCTACAGCTGTTCATCCACACATTGAAGTGAGGGGGAGGGCAGTTGAGCCAATGTTTGAATAAAAGTCGTCACGGCTTTAGACAGAGTAAAACTCTATGAAATTAGACTCTGAATTCTGTTGTCCTTAGAACAGACAAAACTGCAGCTGATCATTTCACGAAGAACAGATTTAGACATATGCAATCAGGGCGAGAACTGCTCAGAGATGTGATAGCTGTGATTGCAGAAGGGACAATTACTCCTCTATGGTTTCTATAACCAATGAACTACTCAGCTTGGCGAGACCTGGGTCACCCATTCAAAGTCTTGCTCAGAGCAGAATCAAAACTGAATACAGTTCAGGTGGTTCACGGCTTCTGGAAATGTCTAAGGAGTTCATGGCCTCTCTGAACAACCTGTTCCATGATCACTTTTTTGTTGATTATTTTAATATTTTTTTGTATATACAGTCAGAATATCTCCTGAGATTTTTTTATCACTGTTCTTTGTATTCCAGTTGTGCAATAAAAAACAAAACAAAACAAAACAAAAAACAACAACAACAAAAACCTGGCAAGAGGCGGGAGCCATGTTTCCTACACATTTTCTCTAAGTACCTCTCCTATTGGACACTGCCAGAAATAAAGTGTGGTCTAGCAGAACGTTTAGTTTGATCAAATGCAGTGCCTCATGTTCCTATGGCAGAACCTCCACAACTTTTCTGTATTGACCATTGAATAGTTATTACTTTTTTTTCATTTTAGTATTTCCTCTGCTCTGCAATGAGTGATGAGCAATGAGACATTCAGCAATAAAGTGTCTGATGTACAAAGAGAGAGATTATGAAAATTAAGGTATTAACTGCCTCGTATATTGCAATTCAGAAAACTTAATCTTCTTGGGAAAACAGCACGTGGGAAACATCAGTTAGCAAAAGGAACTGGTGAAATATGGAAGAGAGATCAGAAGCAGAAAATGACATTGGAAAAGAGCAGGCAAAAAATGCACAGGTGCCAAGTATGCATTTATTGGTAGATATAGTACCACTTTTTTCAAACTAAAAAGTTTCTCCCACTGCGCTAATTCCCTTGTATCTCTGCTCTTATATAAATGAGAACAAACTGGCAGCAGCTAGATGGAGGTGGGGAAACATGATGATAACCACCCCCACTCCAGGAGGAATGCAGGCATTGCTGAAGAAACAACAGGTGCAGGCCTGTAGGAGTGCAGCTTGGAGGTGATGTCAAAGCTGTTGAAACTAGTGACTCGACTGGTTTGTTAACATGAGCTGGAAGCCTGGGTGCCACCAGGGTATATGGGGAGTGACATAGAATACTATCACACAGCAGGGAGACTCACTCAATGGGGCTTACTCAAACAGAACTGCCACCAGGTATTAAAAAGGGCTGGTATTAAGCTTATGTACTAAATGCACTCTCTAGGTTGCTTCACAGGGGATTCAGAGAGACTAGCAGAGTGCGCTCAACTGCAACATTTAACTGTGTCAAATCCTTTTCCAAGCTTATGCCGAGGCAAATGGGGAACTGGGATCTCTTAAGTGCAGAAGTGTTCCCCTGGCTTTTGTCCACAGTTCTTTTGTAACCTCTGCCTTCATCTGTATGGTTAGGACTTTCAGCATCCTGAAAGCTCTGTAAAACATACTGATTCTCTAAAGAAAACAATTCACTTCAGGGAGGTTTGCAGGGAGAAACAATATTTGTTATTAGAACAACCAATATACACATATCCTTGTAGCATTATGGTTACATTATTATTTGCAGTTACTTAGAATAGGGTTGCATGCCATTCTTAGAACAGAGGTCCTTGTCTACTCTCTTGGCAGCAATGATCAGCAGTGATTGTGATGCACAACACAGAAGGAGGAAGAGCAGGAATGACTCAAGTCAACTCATACAGCAGTCTTCAGCTGGCATTTTAAAAAGAAGGGGATTTGAAGAAATGACATGTAAAAAAAAGTTGCTGGAATTTTTGCTCAAATTCAGAGAATGACCAGATGCACTCCTATGTCATTGTTTCTTAGAAGCATGAAGTAGACACTTCAGAAGCATAAAGTAATCATGGCAGATCTTTCAATCTTTTTAATTCCTTAATTTTTAAATTTAAATTTTAATTTGTTTTATAACATGAATAGTTTGGGGAGGTGTTTTTTTGTTCTTCTTTTTTTCTTTTCTTTTCTTTTTTTTTTTTTTAAGGACTTGGCATGAAAGAACATACACTTCTGCAATAATAAAAAAGGAGTAACCATTAAGGCAAAGGAAATTTGCACATATTTCATAGTTGTGTGCTGGGCTTTGTTGACATTTCATTTCATTTTCGTTTGAGAAGAGGCCATAACCTACCATATGAATGCAGGATATAGCATGGACCAAGATAATAAAAAAAACACAAATCCTACTTTGTTTACAGTAATGGCATGCACTATGCAGGCAAGGGACAAATTATTTGCTATAAACATGCCATCTTCCCATTGAACATGCAACTATTTTGAGTAGGGAGCTGCAGTACACTTTTACAGAGACACAGACAAACAAGCTTCATATGCGTACATGTGGTCTACGGGATATCAAGATTTAACTTCTAGTATATGCAGCAGTGGAGACACTCAGACTGGTTTAATCAGTCACCACCTCCCTGCCCTGAACTGGTTCCCACCCCTCACCTCCCCCACTGTTGTGGCACATGTAAGAAATGGCTCTGCAGCAAATTAGATCACAGATGTCACCTAGCTGAAAATAAAACTATTCCTGCCCAGATTATTCTTCAGCAGAATCTGTTCTGCACAAACACAGATTGAAGGTTTGTTTGTTTGTTTGTTTGTTTGTTTATTTATTTCCATCAAACTTTGTTGTGACTGCTTTTGGAGTATGCTTCTGGGCACGTGGAGAAGAGTGTGACTGGGAACAGTCTGTGTGGACTGACTGAGGGTGCTTCCTTTGCTAAATGACAAAGCCCAGGTGCACCAGAGAGAGAAATGGATGTCATCTACTTTGATTCTACAATGATTTCAGGTCTGTCTCCCTCAATATATTTCTATTCAAGGATATTACAGTTTGAGGTGGAAAACCAGATGGATAAAGAAATTGTTTGGATGGTTGGGCTCGGGAAGTGGTGGCTAAGGGGTTGTGCTCTAACTGGAGGCAGGTGACAGCACCGTGGGGACACCTCTGGTTGCAGAGCACCACACAGGGCCTGTGAACTGTCGTGCTTTACATTTTTGTCACTAATCTGGAGGAAGTGACAATGCACCCTTATCAGATGGGCAGATGGCACCAAACCTGGGGCACCAGCAGTATGCTCTAAGGCACAGCTGCCATCTAGAGGGACCTGGATAGGATGGAGGAATGGGCTGACAGGAAAATCATGCGATTCAGTAAGAAAAAACTGCAAAGTCCTGCTGCTGGGAAAGAAGAAAGGCTGGCAGTGTTACAGTCTGGGGATGGACTGGTGGGGGAACAGCTCTAACAAAGAGGCCCTGGCAGAAAGCAAGCTGCTCATTCATGCAACATGCTAGTGGAATGAAAGCCAATGGCATACCAGAAGCATAACATGTAGGTCAAGGGATCTGATAGCCCCATTTTATGCAGCATTCATTAGGCCACCGGTAGATACCACATCTAGCCTTGAGCCCCCCGTATAAGGCATACTCATAGAGTATTTCTAGAGCCAGGGGATGCTTTAACTGGCTCTGTTGGTGTCCAAATATAGATTAAAACGTGTTATTTACTTCTGGGATAAAGCAGTTGGGATATGTTATGTCAGCAAATGAAATACAGTACTTTCAGCCCACATGGAAAAGGAATCACATCCTATTCATTAACAGTGACTGGGTAATCAGTTACCAGAATGGGTGTTTATGTCTCTGCCTCTATATGGTGTATATTTTTGTGTATGTCTGTTGAGTATGCAAAAAATATCAGTACCCCAAGCAAGAACAACTCTGTTTACAGTTTCTGTTACAGAATTGCTGGGATGCATTAAAAAGAGCGTGGCCAGCAGGTCAAGGGAGGTGATCCTCCCCCTCTACTCTGCTCTGGTGAGGCCTCATCTGGAGTACTGTGTCCAGTTCTGGGCACCCCAGTACAAAAAAGACAGGAATCTCTTGGAAGGAGTCCAGCGGAGGGCCACAAAGATGGTGAAGGGCCTGGAGGATCTCTCCTATGAAGAAAGGCCGAGTGAACTGGGTCTCTTTAGCCTTGAGAAAAGAAGACTGAGAGGGGACCTGATCCAGGTTTATAAATATCTGAGGTGTGGGGGATAAAGTGGCGAGGCCAGACTCTTTTCAGCAGTGTGTGGAGACAGGACAAGGGGGAACGGACAGAAACTGCAGCACAGGAGGTTCTGCATGAATGTGTGCAAGAACTTCTTTACGGTGAGGGTGACGGAGCACTGGCACAGGCTGCACAGGGGGGTTGTGGAATCTCCTTCTCTGGAGATATTCAAGACCTGCCTGGATGCCTACCTGCGTGACCTGGTGTAGGGAACCTGCTTTGGCAGGGGGACTGGACTCGATGATCTCTTGAGGTCCCTTGCAACCCCTATGATTCTATGATTCTATGATTGTATAGATTTCTTATCTGCTTCAACAGTGCAGAGAGTTAAATATTTATTAAGATCTTAGAAGGTCTAGTTTTAGGAGAAAAATAAATGTCAATACTTCACAATTCTGATGGAGTCTCCCATGATACTTAAAGCACAGATTACCAGTGTTCATTTCACAGTATTTTTCAAGGCATGCATGTGTGATCCTCACCTTTTCAGATTAAGAAACAGATATATCAAGATTGCCTGGGATTGCATGTTAAAACCCTGACAGAATTACCAAGATAACCCACATAACAACGACAATGTTCCCTGTGGCTTTCTAAGCTTATCCTTCATCAAATGTTGCTGATAAATTAGAACATTAGTGGGTCAGAGAACCTGCTTTATTATCTGCCTGTGAACCACTAATTACAACCTAAAATTGTACCATTGTTATTCTGTAACATGGTGTCTCTGTACAAGTCTGTTTATCAGTGATTACCCTCTTGGGCAGTATTTGCCTTTGGAATGGAACCACTGTGAAAGACACTGATATCTATCAGACTCTGCTTTCCTCTCCTAATCTAGCCTTTATGAGAAGAAAATGAAACTTTTTTGAGATCTTGAGAAAAGAAAAGCAAGAAAGCAGGGAAAGAAAAGAAATGTCATGGAGAATGTAGGAAAGTTGGAAAGATGGAGAAGGAAGAGACAAGAAGGAAAGCAGAAAAAAATAAAAAAGAGAGCACACCAATAGGAGAGATGAAGGGATAAAAAGGGGGGTCACAAGATCAGTCCTAGGATTTGGTATCTGATTATGTCTTTTCAACTAAAAAAAATTTAACTTTTGTTTGGATGTCTAATTCCATGAACTATCATGGAATACAAATGGAAAATAGCTTTACAGTTCTGGCCACAATTTTCAGTTGTATGAGAAAAATGAAAACATGAAAAGCAAAGATTAATATTGATAGTCACTGCAGGCCATGCATAGTTCAGCCTGATCTGCATGTATTCTTTCAGGAGACAAACTTGTGTTTGGTTAAACAAAACATGGTGAAGTTGTTGCATAGTTTACTGCATCTTCTGAGACAAATCCAGAACAAAATGCACTCAAAGTACTGTACTGCATATTAGGAAAGTGAATCAAGGAAAAGCTTTATTATACTTCTATTTTTTTGCTAAGTTCCTGCACAATGACTTTTTCAGAAGATAGGGCAATTTTACCTTTTGGACTACCATATTATTGCTACTAATATTTACTTAATGAGATCCCCATAACTGCTTTTTAAAATACCATAAATAATGAGATTAAAATATTTATAACTATGTTTTCAACTTAATACAGAAATTGAAACATTAATAACAATAAAGAAAGAAGTCTGAGATTTACTTTTCCATATTCCCTCCAAATCTAAGCAAATGAATCTACATAGTATCGTGTAGGAGTACTTCTGTATCCAGCTGGAAGTGAAGTATTTGCATTGAAAGAAAATTCAAATCTACTTGGCAGAATTTTTTTCAAATAGACATACTGAGAGGAACAGAATCCCTTACTCGATGGTATTAAAAAATTTCAGTTCAAAATCTGGCAAATTGCAGAGATTAGTCAATCAAGAAAAAAATGTGAAAGTTGAATTTAATAGGAAAAGATAAGTTAATGTAATTATCTCTTTCTTGGCTTTGCTTTCTGTTACGAATATACTTTGCTTATTCTCTATCATTTAAGGGCTGTAAAGCCAGTTTGGTTCTGCCTTTCTGTGAAAGTCTTTTCCATACTTTTAAGAAAAGAACAAGGGTTAGAATCATATATCTTCATCTGTGTTCAGAGAGCGGGCAGGCACTGTGTGCCCTTGCCTTAGGTTTAGTATTTCACAAATTCGTACTCCATCTCTAACTACTCCCATTTACAGCTATTGACCACTTTCATACTTCTGGGTGAAGCACTGCCTCTCTTCTCACAAGGGCAAGGACACTGACATTGATTCTCATCAAGCTTTAATTTAAAGAAGACAAAATAATGGAAACATTATGTGTGTATTTGTCTACTCTCAGCTCCTCAATTTATCATATTCACAGAGCATTCCATGCATGTTTTCAACTGTGAATGCCCCTTTTTGGGATGTGGGACAAAAATGACATTTTTTTAGTTTTGTACTAGAGGACATAGTAAACAATGTAACAAAGATTATTAAAAAATAAAAGAGAAACAAACAAACAAACAAACAGAATAAAACATAGTTACAGCAAATTTCTAAGTACACCAGATTGTTGTCACTGCTTTTCTAAGTTGACGCAACACAACCCTGCCTATGAAGTGGGTCAGATGCTACCAAAACACAGAAACTTCAGTAGCTTTGTCCTCCTACTTGTTTGTGTGAGGAGAAGGTGTGGTATGAGGAAAGTTTGTCATTCCTGGTGAATAAAAAGTGAAAGTCATTGAAACACCGAGAAATTACACAGCAAGGCATTGTTCTGAGGCTGACATTTGGCCTGATGCATTTCTCCTCAGCTTAAGGTACCCAGAGGAAAGGTAAGAGTGATGGAGTATGAATGCTTTTGTGCCCTATGCTGATCTCACCTGGCTAGTGTGAAGTTCACGTGCATCCCTGTGCACACAGCCCTTCAGATGGTGTTTATTTCTTGTGTTTAGATGGAACAAGAGTATCTGAAAATTGAATTACTAGCTCCTTTCTTCCTTGGTTTCCCATTCTACATGGAAGAGACTGTTAGTCTAAGAGGCAATGGCAGCCCTGGGGCAGTTGCCCCATGCTGAGCTCCCTAACAGCACCCGCTTGGGACTGAGTCAGATGATATCCCATGGTGCTGTCACAAGGTGACTGAGATCAAGCTCCTATCACTGCTGATGGTGTTATGCAAGCAGTTAGGAAATGTTTGTGACAGTTAGGTGGTGGATGTCTTACAAGGGGTCAATGGCAGGACAGCATCACAACATTGGAAGGGCCCTCTGGGTCCATTAGGCCCAACCCCAGCTGCAGCAGGGACACCAAAGCAGGGGCCGACGGCCAGGCACCTGCTGAAGGTCTCCAAGGAGCAGACCCCACACACAGCCTCTGGAAGCCTGTGCCAGTGCTTCGTCACCTGCACGGAGTACTCCTGGTGCTCTGAGGGAACATCATGTGTTTCTCTTTGTGACCATTGCTGCTTATCCTGATGCTAGGCACCACTGAAAGGAGCCTGGCTCCGCCTTCATTACATCCTTCCTTCAGGTACTTAAAGCCATTGATGTGAGCTGTGTGAGCCTTCTCTTCATAGATGAAGATGATGAAAAATCCCTCACAGTTATTTCTCAGATTGGTCCTAGGCCCATTTTCACTTTGGTTACCTCTCTTCTACCTTCACCCAGGCACAAGTAAAATTCATTTTTAACTTGCTTATAGCTTAAAAGGGACCTATGTGTAGGTATTAGGAAAAAAAGGGAGGATACATCTTAGACACTGTCTCTGAGGTTTCAAGAAGGAGAATGGTAGAGGAAATGTTACCAGAGATCAGCGCATGTTGTTTTCAAGGCTTGACATAAATTTCACAAAAAAACATGCTACTTATTTTGAAAAGCAAGCTAGAAACATGGTCAAACTTGGGCCTCAGCTTACTTTCAACACTTCAAAATAAGCCCATCAAAGCCAGTTTGGTTTTAAGCCAAAAACAAAACAAGTGAACAAATAACTGTTGCTGATTTTATTAATATTGTTCTGATTTTTCAAAAATTATTTATTGCATCACTTACATAATTCTGAAGCCAGAAGATTTGAACATTATTTCCTATCTGGAGTACATAGAACTAAAGAAATGCAGTTTAAAAGTTAATGCACATCCACAGGCTACACCATTTTCACGTTATAAAGGTGGGAAAAGAGGATGACAATTTGATTACTGCTGTCTATGTATGCAGGAGGGTTCATGCTTGGGAATCATAGAATCGTACAATCATTGAATGGTTTTAGTTGGAAAGGACATTTAAGATCATCTAGTTTCCCCCTCCTGCTATAGGCAGGGACACCTCCCACTAGGCCAGGTTGCTCAAAGCCCCATCCAGCCTGGCCTTGAGTGCTTCCATGGAGGGGGCATTCACAACCTCTCTGGGCAACCTGTTCCAGTGTCTCACAGTAAAGAAATCCTTCCTGATATCTAGTCTAAATCTAAATCTACCCTCTTCCAGTTAAAAACCATTCTCCCTCATTCTGTCACTACCTGTCCTTATAAAAGTCCCTCCCCAGCTTTCCTGTAGGCCCCCTTCAGGTACTGGAAGGCTGCTATAAGGTCTCCTCAGAGCCTTCTCCTCCCTAGGCTGAAAAGTCCCAGATGTCTCAGCCTGTCCTTGTAGGGCAGGTGCTCCAGCCCTCTCATCATCTTAATGGCTCTCCTCTGGACTGGCTCCAACAACTCCATGTCAAATCACAAGATTGGATAAAAATAGATTTACTTAGCAATTAGTATAATTAAACCTGTATATATATAATATGGATAGATAGGCAGATAGATAGATAGATTGATAGATTGGTAGATAGATAAATTAACTTGGAAACTGAAAGATGCTAGTGGGCATAAACAATTTTGTATGCATACATACAAACAGAAACAAACTCACCTGTCTGTCCATGAGACACTTCACAGAACTGTCACAATAATTAATGTCTGATTTTCCCTTCTGTCCCCATAAGCATTGCCACACAGTGGGACCAGTGAACTAGTGGCACATCCTGACCCCACACAGACACCTGGAGTCCTGTTCAGGCTCCACCACAGCACCTATGTGTGTCAGTATAGACCTGCTTGTTGCCATTTCCCCTTATTTTTCCTCTAGTTAACACAATTTGCATGGAGCTACCCAACACTGGTGCCACCAGAGCAAGGTGGTGGTGCACTGCATGGGGTCTGACAAGATGTCACATCCCAGACTGCCCCTTGTGAGGTGTGTACAGGTATCCAGGCAACGAGATGAGTTGCTGCCTTTCATATAGGTGCCTACTAGCAAATGACCCCAGATGAGCTGTATGACCATCTCTGATTTTACCATGGTATATATTTAATCCGTTCATCTTAGTTACAGAGAACATTCACATTTCAGACTTGCAAAATTGTCTTTTCTGGAATAGTCCTCACTCAGAGGAGGTAAGGCAAGGGCATTGCTGACTGCGCATGCTCCTTCCTTAGTAAAATGAGCATCAGTTTCTACTGTTTCCAGGGAGACAGAAGGTCTTTAGAGAAGATTTATTCAGGGGTTACACAATATAACTGTAAGAAGATGAGACTGAGTGTCTCAATGGGGTAAAAAAAAACAGATAGCAAGAATGGTGGTGGATGAAAGGTGATGACACAGTGTAGAAAAATATCTAGACTGGTGAATAAAATGGGCCAGCAGTTGTTTGCTATAATGCCTGTAATATCCTTTCTGCTCCACCTCAATTTCCCCCAAAACCTCAATTCAGACAAGTGGGGCAGTCTCAGCCAGTCTACTTTCTGAAAACAGACCCTGGACCTGTAGTAATTCCCCTGGTATGACTTATTATTTCCTGGGAGAGCACTGGTAGCCTGGGAACACTACATCCAACTACTCCACACCTTGTTCATTTCCTGTACTTGGGTAAATAGATAGATTAATAGGTCAATCAAGATAGATAGATAGATATGCGGATTAGAAATAGATGATAGACATGGATATAGCTGTAGATATAGGTAGAAGAATAGATGTAATGTGAAAACTGACAAAAGAGGAGGGAAATACAGAACACAAATAAATACAGAGCATCACAGAAATCAGAACCAATGGAAAAGTATGAAAAAGCATTATACCGACAACGTTCTGTGCAGGCAAATTGCTGTGGGAATGCACTGATGTAGTAAGACATCTCCCCACATAAGCAAAAGAAAACAAAGCATCCTTAAAGCAATGGACAGGGAAGCCACTAAATACCTACTTATTGTTGAATTATAAAACTAAGATAATCACAGACAAACATGAAGTTGTCAGTTGCATTCTAAAAATGAATTTATAAACAGATAAGAAAAAAACAATGCAATTAACACACAGCATCAAGGCTCTTTTTTTCTTCCCATTTTACTCTTCCCAGCCATTGGACTGGGGATGGGTAAGAAACTGAAAGGGAACATGGCTGAGACAACTGACCTGGACTGTCTAAAGGGATTGTCCATATCACACAGCATCATGCTTAGCAATGAAAACTAGGGTAGAAGAAGAAGGAGGTAGAAAGTTTGAGTTTCCAGAGTGGCCACAGCTTAGAGACTGTCTGAGCATCACTCTGCCAGTGGGAGCTGATGGACAGTTTTCTCTGCATCAGCATATATATATGGTTCACTAATATATATATACGTAGATACATATATTTTCTCTTTCCTTCACTTATTTAACTTTTTCTCAATCTATTCTTTCCCGTTTTCTCCCTGTATCTCTGAGAAAGAGGGAGAGTGAACAAGCAGCTGTGTGGGTGCCTGGCTACTGGCCGGGCTCAACCCACAGCAGTAGGATTTTATCACAGCCTTGTAAAACTTTTACCAATGCTGAGGAAATCTATTATGCCTCTTCTTCTGTCATGCCCAGAAACATAGTAAATATCTATTTAAAATATTCTTTTGTTATTAGAATAAAAGAATAAAAAGAGTGATGGTTTAATGGTCAACTTAATGGCAAATTTAATGCTGCAATATAACTTCCAAATAATACTCCAAAATTTAAAACAGCCCAGAATAGTTACATTTCCTAACCAACCTTATAGCTTTATGTTAGTAATATCAAACAACAGTCAAATTATTTTGGAGACTGCACAGCAAAATTTTGCAGCAACTCATATGAAATAATTTTTTTCAACAGAGATTAAAACCTTTGGATATCTAAAAGCAGAGATAAATTTTCCTTCCAGTTGCTACTTGTTATTAAGGTTCAGGTATAGAAAGGGAAAATGAATGTTCTTCCTTATCTGAAAATTTTACTTCTAAAAATGAGTGTATTTATTGGACTGAACATAGCATCTTTATCTTTTAATAATCTTTGCAAACTTAAGTTGTACATACTATACCTTTTACTCATTATGTCTTTAACCTGTCGTGATTCTATTAAAAATATTTTTAACTTCTGAAGCACTATTCCAGCAACAATTTCTGGAATTAGAATGGAGTAATGCCCCCAATCTAGGGTGCTGAGGTTGCCAAAGCAGTGCTAGAGCAAGCAGGCGAAGTCTGCAAATGATTAGAAAAGCTTAAAATCCTTACAAAAAGTAATATTTTTTCTCTATCAATCTAAGGCAAGATCGTCATGGCCTGTTATTCTTATTATTTTTTCTTAAACAAGCTGCAGTGTATAGATTGTTCATTATCCATTTTTTCAGTTCATGAAAAATTACATGGAAAAGTTGCAAGGAAACGTCACATTGCAGAGACTCTCAGGCACTGTCTGGCAGTCATTATGACAGTAAACAGTCTGCAGTCTTCCAGTTTCAAAGCTACTTATGAAAGTAATTCATGGTTGTCACCTGCACAGAAATCTCTTTACACCACAAAATCACAGAATGTAGGGGTTGGAAAGGACCTCTAGAGATCAACGAGTCCAACCTCCTTGCAAAAGCATGCTCGCTAGACCAGGTTGTCCAGGTGGGTCTTGAATGTCTACAGAGAAGACTCCACAACCTCTCTGAGCAGCCTGTGCCAGTGCTCTGACACCCTTTCTATGAAGTTCTTATGCACATTTGTGCAGAACTTCCTATGCTTCAGTTTGTAACCCTTTCTCCTTGTCCTACCACCACACATTGCTAAGAAGAGTCCAGCCTCATCCCTTTGCCTCCCACACCTTAGATATTTTAGATATTTATAGACATAATAATGCAATATTATAATTTATAGATATAATTATGTAATGCTTTCTTTTGAATGTGTCCTTCCATTGAGGACTTTCCTTCTTTGGCATAGCACATACCTGTGAGGCATTTGCTTAGAGGCTCGGGAGAGATGAACTGCCCAGGCACATGCTCATCCAGTCCTTTTTTAGCAGTCCTGCTGCACTCTGACCACAGTACTAATGAATCCAGCCTTGATGTCTTAGGGGACATTGAGCTTGAGCATGAAAATGCTGTTATTGGACAGAACACGAGGTGTTATTGGTTCAAAACCTGAATGCACTTGGTGCTGGGCAACCAGTTGTAGGCTGATGGCTTTGCTTTGAGTGAGGGATTTGGAACAGGTGATTGCCAAAGGTCACCTCCAATCTCAGTTAGCCTGTGATTGTGTGTTTTCCTGTTGGTTTATTCTCCTAACCATTTTGAGAAGGAATTTTGGCCATGTCTTTTTTAAGTTTGCATTTGCAGTCAGTTATTCAAGATTACCAAACCTCCAAACACTGAATTACAAAACCAATAAGACATTCATGCATGCTTTTGCAAAGCCAGATCTGATGATGTTCCTCTGCTCAGTTCTGCATCCTTTTCTCCTGTCCTGTCTGGTGCACTGTAACAAAACAGCAATATATCAAAGAAACATCCACCTGAACTGTCCAAATGCCCCTCTCTTCACCTGACTCATGTTCAGCCATTTTGTTCTACTCTTTGGAAGAAGTTTTATCTCTATATGACAGGTGTCAGTAGGGATCCTCTACCAACTTGTAGATCCAGTAGTTCAGCATGGGTGGCTTGTCCCACTACAGGGAATGCAATGAAGGTCTTTGGCCAGCAGTGTTCCAGACTTCTGTCCTTGTCCAGATGTGCTTCCTGTGGGCTTTGTAAGATGGTACCTGGTCCCAGTAGAGCTGGACCAGCCACAGCTGAACAGCTGTACCACTTGATCCCATACTGAACAGATCTTTCTATGTGCACATTCTTCCTCTGATCAGACTCCAGCTTTTTGGGTCTTTCATTTCGGATGGCTCACCATTATAACCTGCAAAGCATTCAAAAATCTCCTTAGGGTTTTCTTCCTCTAAGTCCTCATCTGTCATTTGCTTCTCTGTCACTATGACAATTCGAAGCTAAACCTTAATGTTTCTGTCCCATTCACATTCTGCTTTCCAGCCACGAAGAAGTCTTGCTGTTGCTTTCTGTTGATTGCTACCTGTCAGATCCCAGCTCTCAAAAAACAAGCCAATTGGTCATGTTTTAGTCACTTCTTATTCAGCATTCACATCATCTGACTTTCTCCATGGGTGCATGGGTGATTCCTATCTGTACATATTTCTGTTTCAGAACGTTTTTCTTCTTTCTGAGCATCTTCTGCACCTTTTCAGTGCTTTCCGTATTACACTCAAACATGGTTATCCTGCTCCATTCATCTAGTCTAACTTTTCCCATTCATCCAGCATTTTACCACACAGCATCAATGAGGCACACTTTCACATGTTGCCCCTGTTCCGTCCATATTTAGTGCACAAAAATAGCTCACAGTTTGTCTCCCTTACTGCACCAGCACCCTCCTATACAGGGTTAGTAGAGGGCACTAGGCACATGCCAGTGCTTGTACCACAAGTGAGACACTTGAGGGTACTTGGCTTGCACTGAGCTCTTCAGACCTCACAGTGCTGAGCCTCTAAGAGGCTCTTCACTTTTGTTCCTTTATTCAGAGCCCATTAAGCTGTGGCCAAGGGGTCAGCAGTGCCAGCAGATCTATCCACCACACAGGACAGCAGATAGTAACATGGCTTGAAGTCCTTTTCAGGAAGGTAATATAATTATTATTTATATTAACATCAGGCTCAAAACAGATTGCTTATGAAAATAACCTACTCCTACCCCAATGATCTTAACTTCTAGTTGGAGTTAACCTGTCAGCATTCCTCCTCATCATGATTATCTCATCTCTCTGCCTCTGCTTTGCCAAAAATACAGATCCCTATTGTCCATCAGCCCACAAATGCCTGATGCTTTTTTTGAATCCGTCTTTCTCTGGTCTCCTTTCACTCACATCAAGAACTTCAGTAAGATACCTGTAATTCAGAACTAAACTATCCTCTTTTTCAGTCTTCCTCAAATCTGATCTCCTTGAGATCACAGAATCACAGAACTGTAGGTGTTGGAAGGGACCTCCAGAGACCACTGAGTCCAGACCCCCTGCTAAAGCAGCTCCCTAACTCAGGTTGCACAGGTAGGCATCCAGGAGGGTCTTGAACATCTCCGGAGAAGGAGAATCCACAACCTCTCTGGGCAGCCTGTTCCAGTCAAGGCAACAGTTGCAAACAATTGATCTGTTTATTGTATTCAGAGGTAGAGCCAGAATTATCTGCCCTTTCCTTTTTTTGTGCTTCTACCTTGTCCTCCAAACTTTTAACATAATTATCACTTTCAGTGTATGCAAAAATTGTGCACACAAAGTTAACAACTGCTTATAAATGCTATCTCAGTGCAAAATACTTCTTAAAGAAAGTTATTTATTCCTGTGGTGACAGAATCATGCTCACTGAAATGTCTTTCAGCTCTGTAGAGGTAAGGACTGTTGTGGTGCAGTGTCTGGTTTCAATTTCTCATCTTTATGTTCTCAAGGTTAAATTCATACAGTTTGAATCAAACAAAGAAACTAGAATTTTGATTTAACAGCATCAACCGCCTCAAATTTTCAAAAATTCTGAACAACATCGATCTTTTAGATGAATAGTGCTGGAGTCTGGAGAGTAATCGTTGTTGGAGTCTGAGTTTGTTATGCAACCAGTAACGTTTCAAGCAGCTTGAATTTTAAAGTGAACAATTTGCATTGTGCTGTAACCACTTTGTCACTGCTAGCATAATGTCCCTGCATACGCTGTTCTCCTCACTGGGAGCCTGAGTTCTCATTGCTTTGCATCTTTTGAAGTGGTTTATGGTTGTGTAAAGTTGGCATTGGAAAATTCCCATTTGGGTTTAATCACTTTGAATACCCACTTTGCACAAGGTGCAGGGATCAGACTCTGAACAACACTCTAACTGTCCATTACAGCAGGCATCTTGATCTCTTGACTTACTAAATCTGTTGTATTTGGAAGCATAAAAAATACTTTTCCCCTCATATCCATTTCAGTGGCTTGATGCTTTAAATGGGCATTATTTAAACTATTAAATTGCTTGACTCTTGACCCCTCATCTCCTTTTCCCCACATGAGCATCATAAAGAGAATATAGTGATGTTTAAGTAGGCCAGATGACACCTCTGGGGATGAGGATATACCCTGCTGGTGTGCTGACAGACACCTAACTCAGCTTCTTACATAGAAGCTGGAGGTTTCTGTAATCCAAAATGGATAAACATGGCAGAGTTCAGCTGAGTTACTGATTAAGGAAGGCAGAAAATACAAGAGATATTGGGTTTGGTCTACAAAATTATGAGCTCTCTGAATACATTTTCATTTTTGGGGTATCCAGGTCAGTAAATGCTAGGACAAGATTTAAAATAAATAATTAAATTTAATCAGAGCTTTGTGAAGTATGTTAATTATTTTCAGAGTACAAGATGCCACAATGAAAGACTGTGGTTTGCACTCCCTTTTCTGAGACTCCAGAGCTTGCATTTGTTCAGAGTGAGCAGTGTGCTGGGTTAGGGAGTCTAGGGGAAACACAAAGTGGATGTGTTTTGTGAAATACTGATGCAATATATTTCCCTTTTTTATTTTATTTTATTTTTTTCTGCAGAGGCACCCCTCTGGGTTTGGACATAGCTACATTTGATATTATAAAAAATTTAAAGCTAGCAATAAACGTGTGCATATCACTTCCTAAAAGCAGGTCTGAATTTTGGTGCCCTGCCTGAATATTTATTATTTGTGGAGTTGTTTTTTCCAAGCAATATAACACATCTGCTCTGATTTCTTTTATCAGTTTGGGACTATATTGTATGCACATCACGCATTAGCATCCCCAGCAAGAAAGTCAGGGAAGCTGGAAGGGAGGAAAAAGCTCTCAGGCAACACAAGTACTCTGTTGATGTGCCCTCCTGCTCATTCTCTGCATTCAATTGCTTTCAGTCTGCTCTTTACCTGTCTGTACTACTGCTCTCAGTGTCAGTCTCAGGTGGTATATTTACCCTCACAAATGTGAAGTACAAAGTCTGACCAGAATTCAGACTTGATTTTTGGATTTACAGTCTCTGTATCATAGTACAGAATTGTAGGGTTGGAAGGGACTTCTAGAGATCATTGAGTCCAACCTCCCTGCCAAAGCAGCTCCCTAGCCCAGGTTGCACAGGTAGGCGTCCAGGCAGGTCTTGAACGTCTCCAGAGAAGGAGACTCCACCACCTCTCTGTGCAGCCTGTGCCAGTGCTCCATCATCCTCACTGTGAAGAAGTTCCCATGCACATTTATGTGGAACTTCCTATGATTCAGTTTGTGGCCATTTCCCCTTGGCCTATCACCACACACAGCAGAGTCTAGTCCTTGTCCCTTTGCCTTTTGTTCCTTAGATATTTGTGGATGTGGATCAGATCCCCTCTGAGTCTTCTTTTTCCAGGGCTGAAGAGACCCAGGTCTCAGCCTTTCCTCATAAGAGAGGTGCTCCTCCATCTTTGTGTCCCTCTGATGGACTCTTGCCAGGAGATCCTGGTCTTTTTTTGTACTGGGGAGCCCAGAACTGGACACAATACTCCTGGTGAGGCCTCACCAGGGCAGAGTAGAGGGGGAGAATCACTTCCCTTGACCTGCTGGCCACGCTCTTTTTAATGCACCCCAGGATCCCATTGGTCTTCTTGGCCTCCAGGGCACACTGCTGGCTCATGGCCAACCTGTTATCAATCAGGACACCAGGTCCCTCTCCTCAGAGCTCCCCTCCAGCAGGTCATCTCCCAACCTATACTGGTGCATGCGGTTATTCCTCCCTAGGTGCAAGACTCTACACTTTTGTTAAACCTCACCTGCACAGCAGTATCTTCCCAGCACTCAGCCACTGCCACTAAAGCCACCATAAGGCTTTTAAGTCCCTGCCTTCACAGCACCGCAACATCTGCAATGAGCTGACCACCATCCCATCAAAGAGTCAACCAAAGCACAGACCCCTCTAAGAAGGTGATTTCCCTAAAAACCTCCTTGCAGAGTGCTTGCCCTCTATGACCAGGAGCTGGAGGGGCACGAGTAAAGCAGGGCCAGGTGTGGTCAGGAATTAGGGACGGAGAGCACCGAGCAGCCGAGCTGTCCCTAACGCGCGTGGATCCGGGCCGGGCTCTCACTAGATGGCACTGCAGTGCTGCTTTGGGCTTCGGCCCCGGAGCATCCCGGCTCCCTTAAGCTTCGTCTCACAAGGCTAAACAAGGCATGGAGGGCTTTCAGTACATTCTGACAGTGAAGAAGAAATGGGATGTGCCGGCTGAACGTCTGAACGGTCCCTTTCCCACTCCATACGGTGCGTAAAGCACCCAGAGGGATTCTTCTGGGCTGCTCCTTCTAACAGGCAGGCGGAGGCTGGTGGCTTCACATAAACGTTTTGATGGCTTACAGGAGGGATGAGCATGCCTCCCAGCTCCCTTGCTTTGACTTCGATTTTGACTTGTGCAACACAGTGATGTCAATGTATTTTTAGCTGATCCTTGTGCTCTAAGGCAATTTGAACCTTTTTAAATTCCTCAAAATAGAGCCAATGCTCCTAAGACCTCTGCAGAGATTTCCTCCCTGCCAGGATATGTAGCAGCTAATAAGCAGCATCCCTGAACTGAGAGAGGATGAAATTTGGGGATTCTGCACACGACTCAGCCAGCTGGGCACCAAATGCTCATCACAGACTGTGTCAAAGAAGGGACATGAAAGACAGGGACTGAAGGCAGATGAGATCCCACTTTCATTGCAGTGGAATCACCTTTGGATAAAATGGGGCACAAGGATTCAAGACAAGCAGTGGTGCTAGAGGCAATACCAATGTTTTCATGTTTGACTTCTTAAGAGTGAAGAAATAAAAATGCATTTAAATCCTCTGATAAATATAAATTAAGTCAGCATTCAAGCGTCTGAAAAATATATGGGCCAAATTATAAATGTGATCTGAGATCTTAGGCCTAGAACCAGACCTTACCTTAATGAAACAAGGCTGGAACAGCCTTTGTTGTGATAAGTAAGAAATGTTATCTGTGTATGATGGGAAAACAGGTCGATAGCAGAGGGAGATCATATTCTGGCTAAGATTTTACTTCCATTGACCTATTTGGCAAAGACTATGGAACAGTGTACTTAAATCTATACTGCATAGGATATTTAAACTGCCACTATGACAGTTTTTTAGGATGTTTCACCTAATTATGGAGCTCCAAGGAACATCAAAATTACTTAAAGCAGGTGGACTTTCCACAAGCTCATCAGAAACAGAACATTCATAATGTGGCAAAAATCCAGTTCTAAAACTTTATTTCAGTGCAATGTGTAATCACACATTCTCCTGGACAGAGCACAAAAGAGAATTACAAGGCAAAACTCTCCCAAACCCCCTTCTAATATTAGGCTGATGAGTTAGTATCTATATGCACACACATGCACAGATACACGGGGCTATGTGAATTTGTGCTGGTAGCATGTTCTTGATTCAAGTGTGAGTTTTTAGGGAATTTGGTCATGGTAGACACCTATTTTAAGCTAATCTAGGGAAGAGAAAATGTCTTCGAAAGGGGTATGTTCATATCCAGCAAGCTGTGAGCTACCCCGAGTTTCTGTAAGGAGTTGTCGCAGGAAATGATGATGTGTTTCCTCACTACAAAGCAGACTTTTAGCCAGTTCTAGAAAGGCCTCACTGTTTCCTGACCTCTGCTTATTTATCACAGCTGTCACTTCTATTAAGGTGAGTTTTTCTGTAAGCTTTCATTATGTAGTAAGCTCAACAAATGGCTAAAGAAAGCAATCCCGGGCAACTTTTACAAATGTGTTCCTCTCTACAGCTTTTGTGTCATTGTCATCCTAATCGATACCAGAATAATTGAAATCTTCCAAGATCAAAGTTGTGACCTTCTGACTGCCCTCTTTCCTGGTCTGCTTTCACTAACGCCTGTAGAGGAGGACAGCAACATCCAGAATTAGACTGTGTTTGTTGTCCTAAACACTGTCTCTGCAGTGTCAGCCAAAATATATCCCCTCCTTACAAGTTCAACATCATCCCTGTTTTTTCTTTTTTTTTTTTGCTTCTGAAATCTCTGTATCGTTTATTCATTAAGAATATATATATTCACAAGATGACTTTTCACCTTTTATAATAATTTAAGCACACTTTCTAGGATCAATAGGTATTCTAATTGTTTTGGGAAAAATAAAAGCATGTTTCTACACATCTAATTTCTCATCTCATTCTTTATCTGGTTCTGTTTCCCCTGGAAGTGAAATCCTTGCCACATTGCTAGCAATGACAAACTCCAGGTGAACTGAATGACTCCATAAGTTTTCCTTGTTGTTTGTTTTATACTATTTCCAATGTATTAGAAATTTTCAAATTTAATTATTTTAAAGAGCTCATTCTGCTAGTTACAGGAAATATTTTTTTTTATTTTAAACAAAACATAAACTTTTGAATCTGATGTAGTTCATTAACAATTTGTTAGAAATCTACAATAAATTCAGAGGTTTTGTCAAGCATTTTCTCAATATTTTCTTTCAACGCTGAAGACTTTGATGTTCACGGAAGAAAAATATTCCCAGTAATGAGAATTTGAAACTTATAGCTTCAGTCCTGTAATGGAACTGCAGCCAGATCCCTGACTCTGCCTAGATTGCAAATGAAATCAGCAAGTTCTGCAGGGTGTAGGAATCTACACAAATTTTATTTCCAAACTCGCTATATAGTAGTGATGAATATGTAAAAAAAAAAAAGAAAAGTGGCATTAAAGAATAATGGCCTGAGGAGGCTAAAGGGTATGGTAGTAAATAACATTTTTTACACATATTTTACAGTTGTGAGGTTTTGTTTTTGTTTTATTTTGGTTGATTGGTTGTTTTCATTCTTAAAAAAAAAAAAAAAAATTTGCTTTTTTTTGTTTTGTTTTTATGTGTCTTTTACAGTGTATTTCAGTGTATGTAAGACCTCGTGTAAGACTGTTTGCACTAAGAACTGAAAATAATGCACATTAACACTAAATAAAATGCACATTAACACACAAAGAAATGCTAAAATGCCTATTGTTAGAGAAGCATTTCACTCACATTTAGGAAGTAAACAAATTTCTTACCATCAGAACTTCTTTTCCAAGATAAGTCCTAGGTATGCTTTTTTTTTTTTTTTTCCCCTGCCTTGTCTTTAAATTTTTTGTGGTATGGAAAAATCTGATCTTTTGATTAATTAACCTGAAGTTGCCAAAGTAAGATAATTTAAACATTTCCTTTCAGAATTACTTAATGAATGCTTACCCATTATTTGTGTCCCTTGCATAATGTCTAACAGTAACAATGATATCGGTCAGAAACATAAAAGATTCAGCAAGCAGAACTAGTTAGACATAATCCAGGTTTCCTGGCAGCGTGTACCTTCAATTTACTGATTATTTCTATCCAATATACTTCAGAAACAACTTCACAGCTCAGGTCTCCTTGGCCCTATTAGCCTTCTTTTTATTTGATTTGAAATCACTCTAAAGGTAAGAAATCATGCTAGCTGCTAGATACTATCTGTTAATTGCTCCTGCAGATAACGAGCACCCTAAGGGGCAAAAAAGGTTACAAGGCCTATAGAGACACATCAGAGATGCATAATTTATGCTTCTTCCAGCAGTTAATATTGCCATGTTTCTCTGTGCACACTGTATTTTATGCTACTCAGCCTCCAGCTTCTCAGACATTTCATTTTGGATGGTTCACCATTAAACAAACTCGTGAAACCTCCAAATGTTTCCTAAGGGCTTTCTGTCTCCTAAATCCTCTTCTGTCATATGCTTCCCTTATTTGATGGTGAAGGTATTTCATTTCCCTGCTCTTTGTTCCTCTCTTCACTTCCCCACTTGCAGTCCAAAATAAGTGCCAAGTGGTGGAAAGTGCTTAAAATAATTAATTTGGCATCTTGTACTGCCTGAATGCAAAGCAGGAATTATTAGTACAAATGAGCAATGCCTGTAGGACCTTTGATATAATTGTGGTTTTGTTTATGCTGACACAGTATAATGTTTG
The DNA here is from genome assembly GCA_013399175.1 of Odontophorus gujanensis. NCBI lineage: Eukaryota > Metazoa > Chordata > Aves > Galliformes > Odontophoridae > Odontophorus > Odontophorus gujanensis. The sequence continues at coordinate 231,503 of VXAB01005251.1, forward strand.
TGTTTTTATATTCACTTCTTATTAAGATCTCTGAGGCAGTGAAGATATGTCTTCAGTATACAAGACGCATTTATAATTACTAGTGGAAGAATTACATAGCACAGGATTTCCTCTCTGTGAGAGACAGGTAAAGCAGACTTGAAGAATAGACCAGGCACTTCATATTCCATTCCTAGAAAACCTGTTTCCTTATGCCTGCCCTTTCCAAAGCAGAAATGATGCAGTGTTTGTAAAAGAGGCGCTTGCAGCCAAGCGGTCTTAACCACCCTCTGACCTTTTCTCCTCCCTAACAGCTCTTTGAAGCAGCTCACGGATGCTGGTGGTGCCCGTGTTATTCTATCCAAACGGTTTGGCTGATGAAATCTCATGTATCTTCTGATTCACTGAATTCAGATAGTGTCTGCCAGCACGTATTAGACAAATCAGTTGTACAGGGACGCTCCCGAGGTATCATATCGAACCGCCTTCTGTACAAGACTGCAAGGCAGATCATGTTGCAGGTGGAACAAGCTGTTCCTACCATGGACAGTGGCACTCTGTCAGTTTTGAGGGCGGCTTAGATATTACAGCTCACTACATGACCCGTGGCAGTGTTAAGTCACAAACATTTGCAGTCTCTCATTGCTGCAGGTTTGATATGCAACTGCCGTGAATTCAACCATGAGCTTTTGAAGTGCAACATTCTACTTTAATATTCATGCTAAACCAACATTGGGCATAGTCTTGGATGATAATGCAGGAAAATGTTTAAAGGTGGAAAAATTCAAGATTTTGCAGATTCTAAAGCAATGCAAACTCCCAGCATGCACACAGCTACAAAAAAGTTCTATAGCTGCAAATTTTCCAAGCAGCTACCTTGGAGAGGAAGATGTAGAAAAACTGAGGATGTGTCCATCCCCTAGGTTTTAGTCACCTTAAAGTCAGTAACTGAATCTAAACTACCTGGATGCTGTTTTTAGTTGGTAGAGAGAAGTGAGCAGGTCTAAAAGGCAAGCCACCTCAGGAAGATCAGAACCTCTTTAGGTGCCTCTTTTCTCTTAACTGACTACAAAAGTACCTTAAACAGGATATCAAACTTTTAAACAGAACTAGAGTTCTGTAAACTAGAGTTCCCTTAACATACAGTTTGCTTAGTATCATGGTTACAGCCCAGCAAAGTATTTATATACATGCCGTCTTTCCACAGTTGAATAACTCAGATCACATGGACCACTTTAAGTATCTTGTTATACCAGGATTGTGATTTGTTTAAGTGAAGGCTTAACATTGTCTGGCTGCCTCTCTTTGACTTCAATCTGCTTGTTTATGACACTAATTCTCTTTAGCTTTCTTGAGCAGTTCCATCACTATTTTAGAGAGTAAATGGAAAAAGCTGTTCTAATTTCTTGGTATTTTCAAATGAAATACATGGCATCATTTACTGCCAAGCTCTGTGCTGCATGTCTGACTAAGCGTTTGAATTATTTCTGCTTTCCTTTGCCTAAACCTTTTAAATTTATTTATTCTCTGTTGTTATTTACTGAGACTCTTTTATCCGTCTCTGTAAAGTGTTCTGGGACACAGATGGTATGAAAAGCTTCTCACATAATAAAGACTCATTGTTCAGGCAGCTCCCATGGCAGTAGATGGTAGGGATAACAGCACTGGGGCATAAATTGTATTAGAACTGTGTGAGCAGAATACTGTTGACACTTGACGTTCCCAATGAAAAAAAAAAACAAACAAAAATCCTTGTCATTTTTTTGAGTAGCGTCCAATGTTTCTTTCACATGTAAAACCAGGGAGCATACACAAACAGTTAATACCTCTCCATTTGTTCTAACACTGATTTCAGGACAACTTCTCTTCCATACTTGGCTGAGGGACAGCTAGTTTTAGACAAAGTTTTCCACTTTTTCTAACTATACATGTTCTTATACAAAACTCCCACTTACGACAAGAAGAGATGATTATGCAGAAGATATGGTGTTAGTTGCAAGAAAGTATAGATTAAATGCTGTCTGAAATCAATGGGAAAACATCAAGCAAAAAGCAGAAAGGAGAATGTTGCTAAAACAAGCTAATTGGAGATAGCTTGAATTCTGGCAGAAAACACAAGCCAAAACAAACATAATCTCATTTAATATACGAGTCAGAAGGGGCATCTGAGCTTCATGATCAATGATGTTTGAACACATTGGCATGTTCCACCAGTATGCAAGCAAAATAATTGTTCACATTAACCATGTGATGGCAGATGATGCCTGAGATTCATAATTTAAAATAATTTGAGTCAAACTGAACCTGAACATGAGCCAAAAGCAGATCAAACCATTGTTTATCAAGAATCAAAGCTGAACCCAAACTGCTAACATGAGCTCTTTGTAGAGTTCCTTTGGCCTCTGCTCTGTGCCTGCTGCTAACATTTGGGACCTACTACCCTAGAGCGTGCTTAAAAAGCCCTAACCAGGCTGGGGAGCGATATCCTTCTAAGCAAACTTGAGTCTGATCTCTTGCATTACACAGATCTGCTCATTAAGGCCCACAGCAGCTTTGCCACTGAAATACATGGCAGAAGATGGTGCCCACGATATCTACAGGTCCTAGGAGTTCAACTGGAGGTGAACTGTGTGGATGCGACATCATCCTTGCAGGCAACGCTAAGCAAGGGTGAAGGTCAAGCTCCTGCAGGCTATTGTCAGGGCTCATGGTGATGCTGCTGCAATCGTTCCAGAAAGCTACCTTGTTTGGAAGCAAAATACAGGCCTGTGTGCCTTTCTTCAACATAAGGTTGCAGAGAGACTTGGTTACATGCCTCAGAACAGCTTTGAGTGAAGCTTGTACAAAGGTGAGTATCAAACCACAAAGTTCAAGTTTGGTGGATCAATTATGAGCTAGCACTCTGCTGGCCAGTAGCTTTTCTTGCTGACCTCTTTCTTCTCCTTTCAAAACAATCTATTTCTGCTGTTTTAGATCTTGCTATGTAGTATCCTTGGGTCATTGAGTTCCATGGCAATAAGATGGAATTATTTTGTCATATTTTAGCTTTTATGCCATGCTTTCTTGATATGCTTCCTTTCCTCCTTTTGTTCTTTTTCTCTAAAGTAGAAATGCAACAGAAACCAAGAAGCGAAGAAAACGAATGCTGCTCTCTGACAACAAAATACAGAGCCAACTGTTGCAGTCAGTTTTAATTTGTATTCCCTTGTGAAACCCTGAAGCTTACTGGGACATGGAAACACTCTAGCTAGAGCAATTTCTGATCATGAACTTAACTTCTTTTTTCTTGTAATTGTTTAAAAGAAATATAGAGTGCAGAGATGCAGACTTCTGCCAAGTCTGAATAGCTTTTAGGACACATTCTGTGATCTGGAAAGATCAACACATAAATACAGAAGACATAAGGTGATTGTTTGGCCCCAAAAATATCAGTGTAAGCACTGTCACTGACTGCAATTCGATCAGCGTTGCATCCAGAGTGTAACAACCTTGGCTGCAGGAACAGCTGAAGATGAAAATTAAAACTAGTTGGATTTATCGGACTTCTGGATAGCTGAAGTAGAAATGACACCACACTAACTGTAGTGTGCCTGTGGCTCTGGGGTTTGTTAAGAATGCGGGCAGAGATGTGACTGCTGCACATGGGGTACCAGTCTGGAACAGCAGCAGAAATACGGTGGGGTTGGTTGTCAACATCCTGAGGACTTGCCCAGAGGCTTATGTTGCACCACTGGTATTCTCTGTGCTAACCAAACCGAAATGAAGTCAGTATTCCTTCTTAACAGCTCTTCAGTTGCACAGCCATTTGAGAGATATTCACTCCAAAGTCCTCAGGGACCCATGCTCTTGGAACAGGTGAGAACCTGCAGTGTAGTGCTCATGTCCTCACTGGAGGACATTTAGCATCTATTTATCCAGATGTCTCTGGGCTCAGTCACACTCCCTCTGTACATGAATACATAATATCATAGAATCATGAAGGTTGGAAAGACCTCTAAGGTCATCTAGTTCAATCACAACCCATTGCCACCATGCCCACTAAATCATATCCTTCAGAGCCACATCTGCATATTTCTTTCCTGACTTAGAGGCATTCAGTCATAATCCCACAGATGGTAGCCTTGCTCCAGTGGCTCCTCAGCCAAGCACATACACCAAATGTCTGAACCTGTGGTTCCTCTCATACTGAGCAGGATCACTAGTGCAACATCAATCATCAGTAGGGTAAAACTAACATGTCTCCTCCAGGAATGATGACTCCACCACTTCCCTGGACAGCCTGTTCTGATACCTCACCACTCTTTCTGAGAAGAAATTTTTCCTAATATCCAACCAGAACCTCTACTGGTGCAACTTAAGGCCATTACCTACTGTCCTGTCATGGTTACCTAGAAGAAGAGGCCGACACCTACCTCACTACAACCTCCTTTCAGAGAGTTGTAGAGGGTGATAAGGTCTCCCCTTAGCCTCCTTAGCCGAGCTCCTTCAACTGCTCCTCTTAATTGCCGTTCTCTGAACACACTCCAGGACCTTGGTGTCTCTCTTGTAACGAGGGGTCCACAACTGAACACAGTACTCAGGATGCAGCCTCACCAGATCTGAACACAGGTGTTCACCACCCCACTCTTGCTGGCTGCACTATTTCTGATACAAGCCAGGATGCCATTGGCCTACACGTACCACTCTGGGTGGTTTGTCTACTCTTTCCTTACTTTGGACAAAATCAGATAGTATATTTCTAATCTTTGTTGATTATTGCTTTGTGTTTTGTGGCATAATA